>CBVK0102983736.1:0-14390 GCA_900067695.1 Picea abies
GTACTATAGTACAATCCATCGACTGTGAATAAATGATTTGATGTTGAACATCCGACATAATCTTTTGATCAGGGGTCAATGAGGTAAATCCACTATCGAAAGCGAGGAAACTTGCCATTGAGGCATGAAAGCTCCAAGGTACTAAACAATTTCTAAGTCTTGATTTCGGATAATGAGATGAAGTTGATGGAACAAAACTCGTCATAGGAGGGCCTTGATGTATCCCACATCAATGACACGAAATGAGTAACAGAGTTTGAAGGTGAAACAGAGCATTTTGCAAATTGGATTGGACACAGGGAAGGCCGACACAGAGAGAATGGATAACTGCAGATGGCCGACTCAATATAAGTTTCAAATGGACTTCTCTTGAACATATGAATGACACGACCAATGATTTGGCAGCATTGACTCAAAGACAACACATGGAATGACCTTGTAATCAATCGAAAGAGAGACAGATGGATTTCCTAAACCAGCTTCAAATGATGAATAGGGGGTGTCATGTTCAAGAGCGACACTTACTACCAATCAATACAAAGATGAAACATATCCCTTTCCCAAATTTCCCCCCACCATTTCTGGAAAGTACCTCTTTATTTTTACGCAAGATTGAAGAGGATCACATGTGCTTGTTGATATAAGCTAATCCTTCGGACGAGTCCCTAGGAGTATGTTTAACGAACCCTAAGAAGGAGTGGTTCGGTCCCATCATGGGTCTGTCAATGTTTGTTTAATGAGTCTAGAGATAGTAAACTCGAAGGTTTTTCAAGATTATAGAGTTTGGAAAAACACTTAAAGGAGAACTCTCTCAGTTCCTTTTTCGTACAGTAGTCCAACGAGACCGAAAAAGGGTTAAAATATCACTCGAAAGACACGTACTTCAAATACTTTATCGAGCGTGAAAATAGCAAGGTCGCTTGGCGATCTTTTCATGTTTAGAGAGTCTGAAAAGAGATTAAAGAAAACTCCATGGGGGTTCTTTTTTCGTATAACATTGGCGAGCCCAAAAAAGTGATAAAACTATGCTCGATCACGTTCTTACGTTTTTCACGAGTGCAAGAACGGACAAAAAGATGCTCGAGGTTTTATGTAAAAACCATAAAAAACAATCAAAATTACACCATAACGGAGAAAAGTATGTCCATGTCCTTGTTGTAATCATCAATGTTTCACACCTGCAAGTCATTACACTCATTTTTATATTAGTAATTAGGTTTAAATAATAGATAAACATAAAAACCCAAAAATGACATAGTAAAAAGTAAATTAAATGAGTAAATATACATTTTCACCATACCATTTCACATTTTCACTATTGAGTTCCAAAAACCCCCATTTTACCCTCCGACTTCGGCGTTGATTTTCGGGAGCTACAAGAGATCATTTGATGAGCCATCTGCATCATTATGGTAAGCTCTTCATTCTTGATCTTTTCATGGTTTAAAATTTTGATTTCATTGGTTGAAACTTCTGTTTTAAGTTATTTTTTGAACCATATATGCGTAATGGCATTCTCGCAGGCGGCCCATACGGGACCTGTGAGAATGACTCGTTCTTGTAGGTGGGCCTTAAGCCACCTGCGAGGTGTTCACACTGTGTATAATAAGGCACTTGCGAGTAGCGCATAACTCAATTTTTTTTTTAAAGTTTAGCCAATGAAAAATATTTATATCATGAATAAAATCATTAACCTTGTTTGTATGTTTCTTATGCAGATAAATTGCCACAAACATGGTGCTTGAGTGGAGAGAACGAGAACATGAGGAGGATAACGCAAATGCCGAGAATCATTCTCCCACCATAGCTGCATTAAGAGATTGTGGTCTCTTAAAATACTTTTGTATCCCGGGCATGAGAGCCCAAGTCCAATTACTGGAGTATCTAGTTCGTATGTGGGATCTAGACCAGCAAGTTTTCAATGTAGGAGCTCACACAATAGCCATTGACATCGAAGACATATACTTCTTGATCAGATTATCCAGGCGTGGGTCTTATGTCAGTCTGACCAGCAGCAGAGGTGGCGGGTTAAAAATGAGTGAATATTGCAATAAATACTGTGTACCTAAGGTCGAAAGAAAGAAAGGGAAAGTGGCGATCTGGGGAGTAACTGACTTAAATATCTGCACTATTCTCTTCACGATTGCTTGGATGGCTGGAAGTGCTGCTCCCCATATGGTATTATAGATCTATTTCTAGTATGCCATCGAGTGTACTGAGCCTCGAGTATTTAACTGGGCTGATGCAGTGTTGCGCAGTATCAAAAGGAAACTAACCAAGTGCAGGCAGGGTGAACTGAAACAATTTGGATATGGATCTTTGTTAGTGTCTTTCTTCCTTGAGAGAGTCCTCTTATTCAGACTACAGGTTGATTGGGAATTTCCGAGTCCTAGGGATCCGAGGATGTTGCGATGGTGTCGGCTCATGGCCCGGCACGTGGCAGGACCAATCGTCAAATATGACGATATTTTCTTTGACTGGTTGCAAAACTAGATGTTGATGGTCAATGACTACGCATATGCCGGGTTGGATTTCTGAGGAGATCCGGATCTATCACTACCTGAGGATGCTCAGTGGGGAGACCTCGGTAAGAAGTACATAAATTTTCTCTTTTTAAATGTTTTTGAATTTTTAATCATATTTAAATGTTTTTTGTTTTATATATTTATTCGAACACTAACACCAAATGTTTGTTGATAACACAGATGTTGGACCATATAGACCTCCTGGCACCTCTCCTATCCAACGACAAGGAGAAGCAGCAGCAGTAGTACCACAGTATGCCAAAGATTACCACGTGGTGGAACAAAATTTAGAGGGTCTTACAATAGACATTCCAGATATGACTTTGGAAGAGGTTCCACAACACGATTAGTGTCACACTGTAGGGGTATCAGCAGCTATGGGTCAACTGCTCCGCAGGGTTGCTAGGGAAGTTGTGTGTTACCGTGACCATCATCCATGACGTCACTATGTAGAAGCTATAAGCTTCAATTTTTGATATTTTGGTCTTCGGACAAACTTTTTGTAAAAACAAACTCTTTTGATCGTTATATATACAGATGATTTCTACCGGTTTACTTTACATTGTGTGAAGTTTAATGTGTTTGATTTATAAATGATTCAAATGTCTGTCCAATACATAATTAGCTAACACATCTATCAATGTATTAAGACATCTAGGAATATGCTGATATTCAATGTAATCAAAATACCATTCCAAGAGGCGAATCCGCAAATATACCCTTAACAGAGTAGGACTTCGAATAGAGTAGATATTACTTAGTTTCAATACTACAAGCTATGAGTCAAGTCACACAACCAAATGACGAATTTCAAGTGAGATAGCATCTACTAATAATTCAATAACGGCGCTATACTCTGCAATGTTGTTGGTTGCCTGGCCAAGACATACACCTCATAAAGATATAAGTTCATTTGTTGGGGCATAGATTTCCCATGCAGCGGAAGCTAAGTTCTGAGTATTACGGATAGCACCATCAACGAAGCTAATATAGGGTAGCAAAGTTCCCGACATCTGGCAATCAAACACAATGTCACGTAAGGGAAGAGACCAGATAACGTCAAAAGAAAACTAAAGTAACACACACAAAGTATGATACATAAAATATAAGTACTTGTGCACAAATAACTTATGCATAGTACTTCTTCAAGTATAACCCATTCTTGGGTTCACTCAAAGGTATACCATCATAATCAACCAGCTCATACGCTCCTTTTTCCAAAACTCTGCGAACAATATAAGGACCACGCCACATTGGTTCGAATTTCCCAGCTCCTAAGACATATTTATCCTGTTCATATAGAAGAATAAGATCACCTTCAGATAAAATGTGAGGCTTGACATGCTTGTCATACTGTTCTTTGACACGTTTCTTTTGGGCTTCTATTACTAGAGTAGCGTCACGTCGGGTCTCGTCTAATTGTATCAGATACAATAGACGTTCTTCTTCAGCAGAAGTATTGGGTAAGAGTTCGACAGCTAGCTTTAGAGAAGGTATTTCACATTCTATCGGAAGAATGACTTCCATGCCATAGACTAATCAAAAGGGCGTAAACCCCGTAGCGGATTTAACAGATGTTTGATATGACCAAAATGCCGAAAACAACATCGTGTGATAGCTGGTTTTATGAATTCCTATCATCCATCGAAGCATAGTTATAAGAACCTTGTTGATTGCTTCGACTTGGCCATTAACTTGAGGATAATAGGGTGTTGAGTTATCGTGATGAAGACCCAACTTTTCCATAAGTTCAGATATCATAAAATTCCTAAAATGACTACCATGACCGGTAACGATAGCTTGAGGAACACCAAAATGAGCTATGACATGGTTGAAAAGAAATAACACTGCATTTTTTCTAGTATTATCGAATGTTGGCATCTTCTCGGCCCATTTTGTAAAGTAATCAACAGCTACAATGATGTAACCATACCCCCCGGCCGAATGAGGGTGACATGTCATGAAATCAATGCCCCATTTTGCAAAAGGACCAATGGAGACCACAGGATGAAGAGGAGTAGGATGTGACTAAATTTTTTGATTGTAGGTCTGGCAGGCATGACACTTCTGAACAACAATAATGCAGTCATTGAACAAGGAAGGCCAAAAATATCCCGTGCGTAAGATCTTCTGGGCAGTAGCATACCCAGACATATGACCACCACATGCTCCAGAATGGCAGTCATTCAAAGCTTTCTCGGCTTCATCAAAAGTCAAACAACGTCGAAAAAAAGAGTCAATACCCCGATGGTAAAGAGTATCCCCGAGGATAATGTATTGACGTGCGTGATAACGAATGCGACATCGTTCACTACTAGACAAAACAGGCTGGAAAGTCTAGGTTTGAAGATATATAATGATATCTCCATACCAAATATCGTTAGTGCTGATAAGGAAAAGCGATTCATCAGGTAGTGAATCGACTGCTACATTTTTCATGGCAGAGTGAGGAAAATCACATATTAACTCGACAAAAACTAAGGATTTCTTGGACGTGGCTCGACCGAATTCCAAATCAAACTCCTGGAGTATGAAAATCCATTTGGAATACTTGCCCCTTAGCAACTGACGTGTCAAAATATGTTACATAGGGTTGCAATGTGAAATCACTGTAGTTTTTCTTGAGAGAATATAATGGTGAAAACGTTGAACAGCTTGAACCGCAACCAAAGCTAGTTTTTCAACATGTTGATACTTGATTTCAGTGGATGTGAGACTTTGAATCAAGTAATAAACAACATGTTCATCACGTGCATCATCCTCTTGAAAAAGAACCATGTCGATGGTATACTCCGAGGCAACAAGATAAAGAAAGTAATCACGACTATAATCAGGAGGGAAAAGAAGTGGAGCTTTCGTGAGGGACAACTTCAAGGCTTCAAAAGCATCGTTGGCCATGGTATCCCAGACAAACTCTGAACCTTTCTTTAGTAGCCATGTAAAACCATGAGTAATATTGGCTTAATTATGGATGAAACGACAAAGAAAGTTTGCTTTCCCCTACAAAATTTGCAACTGGCACAGTGTAGAAGGAGGAGGGAGATTAAGAATCACCTCAACCTTAAAAGGATCTAACTGGATCCCTTGACGTGAAACAATGAAACCTAGAAGACGGCCGGATTCTACGCAAAAGATGCATTTATGAGGATTTAAATGAATGTGATAGAACCGACAATGAACGAAAATTGCTCGGAGATGAGTGGGGTGATCGACTCGGCGTAAGGAATGAGCTGGTAAATCGTCCAAATAAGGTTGAACGATATGCTTTATATCATGAAATGCATAAGACATTGCATGTTGAAACGTTGCGCCCACGTTCTTAAGACCGAAAGGAAGTTTCCTATAGGCAAAAGTACCCCAAGGACAAATAAAAGCAGTTTTATGTTGGTCCTCAGGAGCGATGTTAATTTGATTATAGCTGGAGAATCCATCCATGAGAGAAAAGATTTCACTGCCGACACAGTCATCGACAATCTAGTCGACGAAAGGGGTTGGAAAGTTGTCTTTTGGATAGGCTTTGTTAATATCCCAATAATCAACAAAAACACGTATACTACCACCTTTCTTATCAATCGGTAAAGGGTTGGAAACCCATTCTATCAGAGCCACGGGATAAATAAAACCGGCTTTGAGAAGTTTTTCAACTTCGAGTTTGATAGCTGCCGCTTTACGTGGATGGACTGGACGAAGGCACTGTCGGACTGGTTTAGCTCTAGGATATGTCTATATCTCATGTACAACAATAGCAGGGTTGATACCTGGCATCTCTTCGTAACTCCAGGCAAAGATGTCACGAAATTCTTTAAACAAAGATGTATAAGTGACGATTTCATCCGGAGAACACGAAGCTTCAATATGAACATTTTCAACTATCCCAGGTTTAACTGAAATATCAATGGGTATCGTGGGAGAAATATTACTGAGGTTCCCTTTAGCAAACACATCATGTGTAGACCCGAGAACGGTCAATATGACAACAACGGTCGATGGAGTCGAAATCCGTTGATAGTTCTCGAGAGTGTGTTGTTCCAGAAACAATATGGAATGATGATGCCCATCATCCCAAGGGGTGTCCTCCATGACGGACATGATCATCTCATCAGTGGGAAAGATGAAATGGAAAGGATCGGGAGACAACTCATCGAGAGAGAGTGTAGCAGGTGTTGCCGATTGAATGGCGTGATAAGCAGACTCAATCGGACTTAACTGCATGACGTCGCTGAAACGAGCGTGATCTCCAGGGTTAGGGACTATCCAAGGGTCGAAAGACACAGGAAGTTCATGAGGTACGGTGGAGATCATGTTGATAGAGCAACTGATAGGCATGGAATATTGGGTGGTGGTGGAATGGGGAAAGTACCCATTAACAAAGAGTCTTTTAAAAGGCCTACACCAACATTCTCATAACCCGGTGGGGTTTTAGCTATAAACGACACGTTGCCAGTACGAGTATCAGAATTAAAGAAGGCAAGTTGATCAACCGTAACAACTTTTCCCTAATGAGGAAATCGTACGACACAGAAAAGTGTTAACACAACAACACGCATAGAATCTATCCAACTATGACCAAGTAGAAGATTATAATCCAGGGTAGCATCGAAAACTTCCACTTCAACTTGGACTGTCTTACCTTCTAGAGTAACAGGCAATGATGGAATAACACCATAAGGCTTAAAACCAGAGCCATTAAAGGCTTTCAAAGTATTTTTTGATTCATTTAAAGGAGGAGAGTCAATGGCTTTCCAACAAGCAAAAGACATTACACACATAGAAGCACCGTCATCAATAACAGTTCGACAAATATTCTTGTCAGCGAAAACAATTTGTATCTGAAACGCAAGCTGAGGGGGTAACCTTGGAATATGATCTTCCAAGTCAAAGACTGTCAAATTCGTATCTGTTGGATCAATTCCACCTATAGATTTCAATAGAGCCCTCCATTGTGCAGGACAAGACTAGAGGACTTCAAGGGCAGACATCGCTAAAGGTGCTTGGGCCAGATCTTTGACAATGCTATAGTTCTGGGCCGCACAAGCATGAGGATTGAAGAACGATTTCTTAACGACACCTTTTGGGGGTGGTCATAGAACTGTATCAAGGCTTGGTCATTCAAGATGAAGAGGACCGTTCGTAGGTGGAGTTGGTGGAGAGGGCTGTACCAAATCAGGAGGTAAATCGTCAACCTTTTCCTTAGACAGAGTATAGTCTTTGGCTCTAGTCGTGAGTGCAACATTATTTTTCTTAGAATCACCAGTACACATCAAAACATATGATGTTGTAGAAGTAGAGGGTTGGTCATGAATGACCAACGAGGCCTATTGCTGAGACGGGAAGGGTTGGGACAAGACTATCGGCGTAGATGGTTTCGACGTTCCTTGAAGGAACTTAGTAACCTCAGCACGTCGAGGACAATCCTTCGTGTAGTGATCATCACCACATATAAGGCAAGGGTACCATGGTTTTCGCTTATCCCGATCTTCAACAGGAGGGGTTTTAGTTTGCTCATTTTGATTATTATTTTTTCTCTCCTTATTCTTGCCTCTCCCTTTCTTTGATTTATTTTTACCGGTTGGTGTAGATTGAACAGCGCTCACCTCAGAAGTTTTACTGGTGGAAGTGGAAAGAGATAGAGCATTTTGAACATTAGAAGATGTAGATTTAGGGTTTTTAGTTGAAACAGAATGTGAGTGGGTATGAGCAGTACCAATCACACCATCAGCTGCATGCGAGGTAGCCGGAGCAGTTAAAGTGCTGGAAGTACTAGGACGAGGTAATTCAGATAGCAAATCATAAAGTGTTCCTGTTTGCAAATAAATGAGATCTAGATATTGAGCATGACTTATAGCCTGCTCTTATGTAACAACACCACCCATGGCAATGTCTTTACCAATTTCGTTCACGAAGGATTTCGTAAACCATTCTGCCAGTAACTGATCAGGGAGTTCAAGTTTAATGAGACGTCGTCTCCTTCGCCACTCATGGATATGATCCGATATATTAGTGCCTTTAGTTTGTTTGAAGGAAGTCAAGATCTTAGTTCCAGTATCATAATGGATCGATAACTGGTAATGTGTAAGAAAATCCATAGCTAGAGTGTTGAAATCAGAAAAGAAACCTCGTGGCAATTCAATATACCACTTCATAGCAGAACCGGTAAGGGTTTGTTGAAAAAGACGTAGATGAATGGAGTCATCCATCAACAAGTTGGATGAAAACCATAAATGAAAATTCATAACATGATTATTTGGGTCCTCTCCCACCTTTCCATCAAATTTCAGAATATCTGATGGAAGCTTAGCAGGAATAGTAGGCCATTGGGGAGAGTGACGAATAGGATCATTTCGAATCCTAGACAAATCTAGCAAATCCAAGGTAGCAAGAAAAGGTAACTGTCGATTTACTTGCAGGTACTAATGGGTTTGGGGTGGAAGCCTTGTCGGCAAACTAGTGGGACCATAAGCAGACTGTCCGTAGAGGGAAGACCCTGGCTAATTCGGTGGTGGCTGGATAGGATAGTAGCCCCAAGGATTGTAACCTTGAGTTTGAGTAGGGACCTGGGGTTGAGTAGTGTGACTCTAACCCCAAATAGGATTAGGTATACCTGGATATGGTTGGCCTATAGTAGGGATAGTTTGTTGCCCCCCAGCATGTTGAAGAAAGTTTTGTAGAAGCTGATTCCAATACTGGGCCAATTCAGGAGGTATATTTTGTCCAAAAGGTGAGGTTGGGTCTCCTATCGTAGGTATAGTTCCACCCAGAAGTTGTATGCCAACCGTAGGTTGCGTAGTAATTGTGTTGTGTCCGGGAAAAGGAAAAGGAACTGTACCACCCTATCCACCAACAGGAATCTGCAAGTTTAGTGCAACAATCGAGATAATGCCACTAGGATTAGGATTACCAGAAGGAAATTGAGGGAGTGTCGGAACAAAACTGGGAATAGGGTGCCCATGAATAGAAGGACCACCGGGAGTACCAGAATGGGTTTGCGGAGGAGTTGGATTAGAAGCATTCAACAAAGCATTCAACGCATGGTAGCCGGGTGGTAGTGTTGGAGTAACATGGTGCGTTCGCTGGGTGTTTATAGGAGTAAGACCAGCTGTAGTGAACCCAGTTGGGACATTCGTAGTAATTGCAAGATGGGCCATCTCGTCGGGGAGAGTAAAGTGATAAGGAGTATTTACTGGTACTGTCTCTGTCTCAAATAACACTGGAGGGTTAATTTCAGAGACAACAGGCGACTCAGGACTAAAGAGGGGCCTGTGGACATCAGCTAACCAAAAAGGATCTTGGCCTTCTTCACTGGGAAAGGGCCCAATGGGTGATTCAAAAGAAGTAACAACTACATCACCAAAATAATTTACTCGCACAAAAGGTCGTTCACCATGGCGAATGCGATAGTCTTCTCTAGTATTAGTAATTCAAAAATCTTCTAGAGAATCAGTATGTTCTACCTGTGGTGTGGTGACATCTGGGGCTTCACCGTGCTGAGGAGAATCCTCAGGTGTAGTGGTAGGAAAGGGTTGTGATTCATCCAGATGCTCCAGAGATAAACCCTGCATCCTACATGAATGACGTGGGGGAGCAATTGTAGATGAGTGACAAGATCTGCGAAGAAAATCCTATGGTCAACTTCGAGCAATAAACAACACACGCTAGTAAACAAAATCTAGGAAGAAATCACCAAACAAACAATACCTTCTAATTTCAAAGCCACGAGTTGGTGATGAAATCCAATGTCACAACAATGAGACGAGAAGGGGCGGGGCTAAGGTGAAAAAGTTACGCTGACGACCTGCTTAACGGACTTACACCCTGGTGCAAGCTCCCACACATAATCATGGGTATATCCTCCAAGGAGCCCGAGTGAGTTTGGCCAACGTCAATTCCAGGTACAGTGAAGACTTTCCCTGCTACAATCACCTTGGGTAAGAACCTAGAGAGATAGGCCACTAAGGTCACCACCAACAACAGTAAAGCCTGGGGGAATAGTCATTAGTCCGATCCACACACAAGGGCAGGGTATCTAGCTCGAAATCAACTCAAAAGGCTTCCACTCATCATTGTGGGTATACCTTCAGAGTGACCCCCATAATATGTGCAATCTCTACACCGATGTCAACAAAGCAGGGTGAGTAACTCTGCCAACACCAATGCGACCTAGTGCTTGACCCTTGTGTTAGAAGGGCTTCCCAGGACAATATGTTGCCAATGGAATTTAACACTCCCTAACTCAAGATGCTATTGTGTGTTTTTATCTTTTGGAGAGTGTATCTATCTTCCTACTCCAAAGCACTAGCCTAGCTAAATGTTGGTGTAAAAGAGCCCTAGAAAAGAGTTACTAGATAAATTTTAAGATTACACAATGTTTTTAAGAGCTGTTGTTTACTCAAAGGTATTGGAAGTGAAACTCGTGTTGTATGACTCTGACCCAAATAATGCAAGGATAATAATGAAATATAACACTTTTCATTCCATGAATCCTATTTATGGGAGAGAGAGAAAATTTTCCAAATCAACCCTGTACTACAATGCAATGTACAATTTCCTTTCAAATGTCAATGCAAAAAATTATTTATCAAAGGACAATCTCTATGTGTCTTTTTCAAATACTTCAATAAACTCTAAAATTTGATTTTTCAATGTTTTCTAAAAGACAAAAAACAATGTTTTTGAAAGAAAAACTTGTTCACTTTCCAAAAAGAATTCTCACTATATCAATGAGAAAGCATAAAATCAAATCATAAAGAATCAAGCAATAACAACCCAATCAACTCTTTCAATGAAAGAAAAAACAAAGAGCAAACCAATTAGTCTTCTCAATGCAAACGAAAATGTTCTTTCAAGCCAATAAACAAATGAGAAAAACCAAACACTTAACTTTGAACCAATCACTGGATCTCAACTAATCAGACACACTCAGCTCTTGAAGTCAGAGATAATGAATTTGCCAATAAGAGTCAAGAAACCAAAGTCAAGCTACAAAAGACAAGAAAAACCTTGAAACCCTAAAACAGTTCAAGCATGCAAACTAAAGAAAGAAACACATCAATCAATGATCCAATAAACCCAAAAGAGGTAATTCAACTGATCTGGCAGTTAGAAAAACCAAAACTCAATTTCAAAATTTTCAAAAATCTTGCTCGCAGGCAAGCAGTGTTACACAGTGTTTCAAAATTTTCAAAAATCTTGCTCGCAGGCAAGCAGTGTTACACAGTGCGAGAATCAATGATTCTCGCAGGCAACCTTTTAGCAAGGTGCGAGGTTCTCGCACTGAACCCTATGAGCAGGGTGTGAACCTGACTACTTCTCGCAGGCTGCAGTTAAACACAGTGCGAGAACTCTTGAAGATGACAAAATTTTTGAAAATGAAAGCAAAATTGACAAAAGCTTCTGGACCCAGAAGGTCTCTCAGGATATCCTAAGGACTTAGAGACTGATAAGACAGGAGAAAAATGAAACAAGAGAAAATAGCCACAGAAAAACTCAAAAACCATAAATAAAAATGGAATGTTCCCCAGTGGAGTCGCCAATTTTGTTATTGGATAAATCCGTAAGTGCGGACACAAACCGATCTCCCTAGATCCACTTGGATCTAGAACAAAACAAGACAGAATAATACTCTTTCCCTAGATTTTAACTGTTGAATGAACTAGGAAGCAAGAATCATGAACATACCTTATGATCGCTTCCTTGGGTCTTTATTATTCCAAGATTTGCTCCAATGCTCTTGTGTCGTCAAGACCACAACAAAACAAACCAATCGAAGTGAAGACAACTCAATATATTCAACAATTAATCCATGTATATGATCAAGGAGTTATACNNCATTAGCTTTATGGGAAAGATACATATTACTGTATTATATTGATTGAAAGAAAAGATTACAACCTAAGCCTTGATGTTGCAAACCTCCTTTCGATGGCCCTTAGCTCTGACACACACACTTGCTCACTTGCATGAAGAACATCAACCACTTTTGATAACCTTGTTGTAGTTCCTTAGCTGCTGTAGCATTAGTACTTCACACAGTCTTCCACTAATTCTCCAATAAATCTCTTTCTAGTTTGCTTCTAACCTTTTCCATGAGCATTCCCCTCAATATATAGGAGAGAATGAATTAGTTACTTGGATAGGAATGATCCCAAGATATCAGGAAAGCCAATACTTAGATAACCATTCGAATACCATCTCATCCTTCTAGAAGATTCCCTTCTAGAAGGTTCGAGAATTTATCTTTTTCCCTTCTTTAGAAGATGTTCGCACCCTATCAGTTATACACAGTGCAAAATTCTTGCATGTTGGCTTAAGGTAGCCTACGAGAATCATGCATTCTCGCAGGCAAATGTATTGACAGCCTATGAACCTTCCTCAAAACTGTGATTTCTGGAAAGAGATAAAGGTAACTTTTCTCAGGATAAAGTTCTAATGAAGAGCCTGAGTTCACCAACATCATCACATCATCATGACGACCAAAATTATGGATAACAGCTAGGGTGGTTCATGGGGTGACATAGCATCCCCTCAGGGTATCGTGTGGACCTAAGGTGCCACATCAGCAGTCGCATCAACAAATTTCCACATAGCCAAATAATAGCCTATGTTTCACAAGTATGGAGCTAAAATAATATTTTTTCCATAACAAGAGCATAATAACTCAAATTGAGATGCACATTTATGGGTATGTACATAGTGAGGAGGGATACAAAAGTGTCAGTTGGAGCCACCCGCCATTTCTACTTAATTTTTTTAGAAAGTACAAAACAATGGTTTTTAAAGATCTAGGTCTAGTTCAGTGTCTGGGATCCAAATTAAGATGAAAATTTTAGAGAGAGTTCAAAAAATAGATATGAAAATGCTGTTAGAAAAACGGGAATGTGGAGCAATAAAATAAAACAAATGTGGAAACAAAACATAGAAGATACACAATACAATAGAGACACATATTTACCTGGTTCACCCAGTGTGGGCTATGTCCACTAGAGAAATTGCCAGGTCCTTCCTTTATTATTATCCAGCATATGAAGGGATACAACCTGAAATAAACTTGTTGTAACTTCTTCTTCTTTCTCTCACAGTTTCCTATCTCAGAATACAATATTCGCCATCAATCATAGCCGCAATACATTTCTCTCATAAAAGAGGGTTGCCTTATAGGGAAAAAAACCCTAACATAATCTCTATCATTAGATCTGCAACCTTATAATGAACGGTCCAGATTTACAATGAAATTACAATATACATTTACAAGGCAATTTTTCCTTTGGGGGCTTTGCCCCCGAACCCTTGCTGGGGTCCTGCTTGCCCCCAAACCCCCCAGCCAAGGGGATAGCCTCCCTGGACCCTGCGTGAAAGAGTGTACATACTTTTGGGGTGTAAATACTTCATGGGGTATAAACACAGCTGAAAGTAAAAGACCTCTAAATCAGAAATATAATCAGGCTCCATAACCAACAATCTCCCACTTGAAGACTGATCTCAACAATTCTACTGCTGTTGTATATGTTGGACTCTGAACCTTCTTGGACCTGGAAAATTTCTCATCTTCATCTTCATTCTTGAAGACCAACTGAAAATGACCAGGAACTCAGTTTCTCCCTGGTTACTCCCTTTGTTAACATGTCTGCAGGATTCTGGCTAGTGTATATCTTCTCCAACTTCAAATTTTCATCTTCCAAGGTGGATCATATGAAGTGGTACCTCAACTGTATATGCTTAGTCTTTGAATGGAAGGCTAAGTTCTTTGCAAGATGAATGGCACTCTCATTGTCACAATACAACCTGCTATTCTCTTGCTTCTTTCCCAATTCCTCCATAAACCTTTGTAACCAAATCATCTCTTTACTATCCTCTGTAGTAGCAACATAC
>CBVK0102983752.1:0-26578 GCA_900067695.1 Picea abies
AAAGAAAAAGAGGTTTTTACCCTACATGGGTTTCCTCGGGAAATATTTGTCTCTGTGTTTCTCATATATGTGAATGATGTTGAAACTGTGTTTATTTCTCTGCATTATTATGATCATCATTCAGTGTTTTTTCAAAGAGTTTTAAAATAAGCATAATTGTTTAAGCACGGTAACAACTAATTCACCCCCCCCTCTCAGTTGTCTAACAGAGGGGAGTAGTTATGGGTTGCAGCAAGTTGAAGCACTTGGGTGAACAACTTGAGGATGTAAATGTTGTGAAACTGCATATAATAGATCTAGATAAACAATAATACACACATTTGCAGAGAGAATTGGAGAAAGAAGAATAAGGAGAGAAAGAATGGAAGAATTCTCATTAACTGTTATGAATAATGAATAATTTACACATGATATACTCTGTATAAATCAATGAGTTCGACTTGAGGATAACCAATGAGCCATAATGATGTTCTAGAGTGATCTGGACACACACCAATAGTTACAGGAGTAAACTGCCACCTATTCTAGTCTCTCAGGCAGTTACGGGAGTGAATTGCCACCTAGTTGAGTTAACTAGTCAACTAGTCTTCAGTTAACTGACTGAACAGAGAGTAGTGAGGAGTTAACTCAGGGAATCAAGGCTAATGCGCCACTCTGGTGATGATACCAAGGCAAGGTCTAATTATCATGGTGATGATCCCAATGTTGCATGGTGATGATTCCAATGCAACATCTAAACTCAACTCAACTAGTCAAACTGAAGTATCAACTGAAAGAGAATATTATCCAGGTGGAATATTCTCCCCTAAAATATAGGATATTGGATAATGACTAATTATGACTAATAAACAAGGAATAAACTTAGGAAAAATAAATCCTAGGTGTGTGTGAAGTAACTCCAACACCCCCCTTGAACATCACTATGGTGAAAATAAAGATTGGGTCCCGACAACGAGGCCATGTTAGGTACCCAAGTAAAAGCGATACACTGAAAATAAAGTGAGGAAAGAGAGAAAACTTCATGGGAAACCCCCCCTCAAGGTACAATGTATGTAAAAAGAATAACTACAGTTGCTAGGCAACTGTGTCCTTCACTCCAAGACGACCTCACAGAGAATGGAATTTATGCTCAGTGAAGGTCTTGGTGAAAATGTATGTCATCTTTTCTGCTAAAGGACAAAAATGTAAGTTGATGATCCCATCATGTACTAAGTCTTGGATGTAATGCATGTGGATCTCGATGTGCTTTGTTTGCTGCCTCTGAACTGGATCTCTACAAAACTTCAGAGTGCTCTGGTTTTCACACCAGATGACTATCGCTCGATGAAACTAAACGCCCAACTCAGTAAGAAAATGTTGTAGCCACATAGCCTGAATGGTTATGTTAACTACCCTTTTGTAATCTACCTCGAATGAAGATAGAGCAATGGCAGCTTGCTTCTTGCTCGACCAACAAATAGGCTCGGAACCAAGACCAAGTGAGTAACCAGATGTGGACTTGTGATCAATGTTATCACTAGCCTAGTCGGAATCAGTAAACCCAATGAGATCTAATGTAGATTCTGTTGCATAATGAATCCCAAACGTGATGGTGCCCTGTACGTATCGAAGGATACGCTTTGCATCTTTCCAATGCAGCTCATGCAGCTCCTGCATGAACCTGGAAACTATGCCAACTACATATGATAGGTCTAGTCTAGAGTGTGTGAGATACAAAAATCTCCCCACTAGTTTTATGTACAATATGCTATCACCCAGTGGAGTCTCCCCGCCATCCTCAAGTTTGACTCCTGATAGGAAAGGAGTCAGAGCAGCCTTGCAGTCTGTCATGTGAAATCTCTCAAGGAGATCTCGTGCATACTTGGATTGAGACAGTTTGATGCTTGATGCATCCTGACTGATATCAAGTCCAATGAAAAAGTGTAGTGGACCCATGTTTTTCATCAAAAACATGTCATGAAGAATCCTCTTGACTGTAACAATCGTTGAAGTCGAGCAACCGGTGATCAGCAAATCATCGGCATACAGAACTAAAAGTAGAAGTGAATCAGTCGTCCTGAGCATGTATACATTCAGGTTTGATTTACAACGTACAAAGTTCTGTGACAACAGGTAGGATTCCATCTTGGCATACCATGCCCTCGGAGCTTGCTTGAGGCCATAAAGTCACTTCTTCAGTCAACAGACCAAATATCAGTCATGCATAAATCCCTGGGGGTGCTCCATGTAAGTCTCCTCAGAGAGATTACCATGAAGAAATGAATTCTTCACGTCCATCTGATGGAATTCCCATCCCTTGGTTGCTGTAATGGCAAGTTCCAATTGTATGGAATTCATCTTCTCTATTGGAGAAAAGGTTTCATCATAGTCAATACCATGAACCTGTTGAAAGCCTTTGGAGACAAGCTTGTCTTTGTATCTTTTGATTTGTCCATCCGCTACACTCTTGGTCCTGTATACCCATCTGCATCTAACAAGTTTCATCCCAGAAGTAAGGGGAACCAGATCCCAAGTCTGGTTCTCGAGGAGGGATTTGTACTCCTCCTACATGGCAAATTCCCAAAAGGGATTTCCAGGAGCCTCGCCATAAGACTTTGGATTGGAAGACTGAACCAAGAAAATATGCCTAGAGGGAAATGGTTCAGTGGAAGTGAGTGCAATAGGAGGCTCCTATAAATCAGATCGATTCTTGCTAGTATCGACTGGATCACCAACAAGATCCCCTGCATCTTGAAGAGTAGTATGTGCCCACTTGGGCCTCTGCTCTAGCTCCGCAACTGCATCTAGATTCTCTAACTCTACATCTGACTGTACTGACTCTAAATCTAAATCATCTGAGTCCTTTGAATCATAACTCTCATCTAAAGAAGAGTTTGCACGTGCATGCTCATCATCTCAGATAGGTGGAAGAGTGAAGGTGTATTCATGTGGCTGCTGAGGTAAATGCGAGACACTTTCCTCGAATTGGACACTACGCTCAATGATGAGTCGGTCCGAGGAAATATCAATAAGTCGATATCCCTTCACACCATCATGGTATCCAACAAAATGGCACTCAATTCTCTGTGGATCAAGTGCCTTCCTCTTTTCAGAGGGAATCTGGGCCCATGCACATGAACCAAAAATGCGAAAGTGGGTCACTTCAAGTTTGTGGCTGCTCCAAGCCTCGTAGGGGGTATTATCCTTGACAGATCTATGGGGAGATTTATTTTGGATGTATGTTACACAATTAAGTGCTTTGGCCCGTAGTCTCTGTGGTAAATAATTTTCATGCAACATGAAAGATGCCATCTCCTTTAGAGATCTATTTTCCACTAAGAAACTCTATTTTGTTGCAGAGTGTAGGGAATTGTATGTTGCAATTGAATCCCTACCTCATGGAAAATATTATGGATTTCATGATTTACATACTCTTTTTTGTTATCAGTTCAAAGGACTTTGTATTATTTTTGGACTGTGTCTCAACCAGGGCTTTGAAATCTTTGAGGTGTTGAAAGAACTCAGATTTTTTCCTGAGAAAGTAGATCCATGTAAACGTGACAAATCATCAACAAAAATGAGAACAAACCTCTCTTTGTTGATCTATGGATGCGGAAAAGGACCCATGAGGTCACTGTGGATCATATCTAAAGGTGCAGAAGCTCACTGAGACTTTCCTTTGTCAAATTTATCTTAAGGGTGTTTTCCGATAACACGTCCCTCACATACTCCCTTGGAGAAATGGATGTCTGGTAGACCATCAACTAATTTTTTCTTGCTAAGTTGTTGCATGTATCTGAAATTCAAATGTCCAAACATTTCGTGCCATATCCTACTACTTTCATCAGCATGAGTATGCAGTAAAGAAGAATCAGGTTCAATGAATTCAGAAAAAGTATACAATCTAGACTGATGATTTACCTCACCGGTAGCAACCCTGGAATTGGTTTGCATGTCGTAGATGTCCACGAAATTTGGTGTGAATATGAATTTATTTTTGGTGTCGGAATTCTTCATCTGATACAAAGAGAGAAGGTTGACAGAAAGCTTGGGAACATGCAGCGCATTATCGAAGCTTATGTTGGTGAGTTCAATCCTTCCTTTGTCGGTGACTTCGACAGAAGAGTTGTCCCCATCAGAATAGGAGAACCTTTGCATGCATACAATGAAGAGTAGACTACTTCTGAGGTAGCCATTTGATGTGATGCTCCTAAATCTACGATCCAATCATCAGGAGAGGAGTTGATGGCAATGAAGGCATGGCTAGAATTTCCGTTCTTAGAATTCAAATCTTCTGGCTTCTTCTTTTTTGCACCCTCAGGGATATGATCTCCAAGGTTGTTTTTTTGAAGTATTTGAGACATCAGATCTATTTGTTTTTGCATGCATGTGGATTCTTAATGGAATCTTTTGTGACAGTACGTGCATTTCTCCGCTTTTCTTCCCTTTTCCCCTTTGGATCCAAAGGCATCGGTGAAGGGTTTTGTATATCCTTCCTTATTCAGATGTGCATGAGATTTTTTTTTATCTTTATCTTTATATTTATTATATTTTTGGCTGTAATCATGCACAGTGAGTGCATGCGCCCTTGGGCCTTTGATTGTGCCCATGTTGATGAGCTTGGTTTTCTCTTGTGTCAGGGATTCAATAAAGTCCTCAAGAGAAGCCATCTTCCAGGTGGCTCCAGAGGAGAATCTGACAGTATGGAATGTGGATACAAATACAGATAGCTCATGAAAAATATTGGAGAGAATGGTGAGAACCATTTGTTTCTCCTCCGTCGATTTATCAACCCCGCAAGCTTTGAGTTGCGACAGTAAATCCTTGAAATTTGTAAAGAAATCTTGCATATTGTCAAAGATTTTTGGATCCAATGTGAGAAGATACACCTCCAACATGTGTCCCCTAATCTCATCCTATTTTTCAAAGAGCCCTTCCAAGGTTTTACAGGCTTCATTGGGAGTCTTACAGGAAGATATGTGAAAAAGGAGATTGGGAGAAATAAGACTACAAATTGTTCCGAGTGCCTCATCCATGCGATTTAAGTACTTGGATTTTTCTATGGATGATGTCGTCTCTATATCTGTATTCATGGTTAACCTGTACAAACCTATGGATTGGAGATGTATGGATATTTTCTCCTTCCATGTAAAATATTTGTAGGGTGTAAGAATGAATTATTTTTGGAATTTCATCTTTCCGTTGTCTTCAATATTTTGTACCTGCAAACAAATTTTGGTGTAGATTTTTCTTAGAAGTCCATCGGCTCTGATACCATGTAAATATTTTGAACCTGCACATATTAGATCTAGATAAACAATAATACACACATTTGCAAAGAGAATTGGAGAAAGAAGAAGAAGGAGAGAAAGAATGGAAGAATTCTCATTAACCGTTATAAATAATGAATAATTTACACATGATATACTTTCTATAACTCAATGAGTTTGAATTGAGGATAACCAATGAGCCATAGTGGTGGTATAGAGTTATCTGGACACACACCAACAGTTACGGGAGTGAAATGCCACCTATTCTAGTCTCTCAAGCAATTACGGGGGTGAATTGCCACCTATTTGAGTTAACTAGTCAACTAGTCTTCAGTTAACTGACTGAACAGAGAGTGGTGATGAGTTAAATCAGGGAATCAAGGCTAATGCACCACTCTGGTGATGATACCTAGGCAAGGTATAATTATCATGGTGATGATCCTAATGCAACATCTAAACTCAACTCAACTAGTCAAACTGAAGTGTCAACTGAAAGAGAATATTCTCCAGGTGGAATATTCTCCCATAAAACATAGGAGACTAGATAATGACTAATTATGAATAATAAACAAGGAATAATCTTAGGAAAAAGAAATCCTAGGTGTGTGTGAAGTAACTCCAACACTCCCCTTGAACATCACTATGGTGAAAATAAAGATTGGGTCCCGACAACGAGGCCATGTTAGGTACCCAAGTACAAAAGATACACTGAAAATAAAGTGAGGAAAGAGGGAAAAACCCATGTTATCGGATAAATCGGTAGGTGCGGACACTAACTGATCTCCGACTAATTATGACTAATAAATAAGTAATAACATTAGGAAAAATAAATCTTAAGTGTGTGTGAAGTAACTCCAACAGAGGTGACCTAGAGGAGATATGCAACACACATTTGGTTGGGCACGTTTCCATCATGACATCTTCATGTGATGCATCACCAAGAATAGAATTTGAATTGAGATGGGTTGTTGGACAAGTGGGTTGATCACAACCTTCAAATGAGGTATCTCTTCAAATAATTACAATAGTTGATTAACATCATTATGACTTAATAGTCGGGCAATGGGTGCATGATTCCTTAAAGCGCAAGCATTCAAGATGTGGAGATGGAAAGACATTGGAGATGAGTTTAGTTGGTTTCATGTGAAGTTTTGGACTTAGATGGATTTATAAAGTTGACGGATGGACTCATCCTTATATCGCATTGAACGTTTTGTAGGCTTGTGGAGCTGTGGTCCGTGATTGAGGGGAATTCATGCAAAGATTCGGTTGCTTGGGAAAGTGAAGGTCCAACATAGTAGCCTTGAGCCATGGGTGTAGCCAAGAATATCTTTGGAAAGGTATGTTTTTTTTTTAGATTTTTCATTTCCTAAGTGTTGCAATGATTTCTTTGAAGGGAAGTTAGATGACTTGGTGGTTCAAGTGGAATCTGTTTTCTCAGTGAGAACCAATAGACTTGAGGATGACTCAAGTGGTGCAGATTCGAAAAAGTCTTGTAGCATTTTGGGACGTCTTGGTTGGGATATTTTGTGGAGATCTTGGGGTGACCAACTTAGATGATTTGTGTGTTGGACGGAGGAATATTTGGATTTAGTTATGGACGTGGATTGAGGAAGCTTCCTAAGTATTTGATGAGGCGCATTGGAGAGGGTGTTGCGGTGAATTAGGAAATGAAGTCTATACCTACTGAGTTTGTGAGGATGGGTGACATGCCTTTGTGCTTGGTGCCTTATCCAAATTAGTTGGGTATTGTAATGACTTGAAATTCATGATGAAAGTGCCTAATTTTGGATGCTTGCAGTAGGTGAAAGGAAGTTTCTATCTAGGATATGGATGGAGTCAACAAAGAAGTCAACCAAGAATTATTGGAAGTCAACCTCAATCTGCATAATGCAGACTGAGTGACTTGGGTAGTTTTTTCTTGCCTTTGGTATGGGACATTGGATGAGGCAGAGCACACCTTAGTGACTTGTTGATGATTGTGAAATGACTCAAAGATTCAGGAGGGTCATTGGTTGGGGTTGGAAAAAGTATTAGTGTGAATGTTCCTAAGGAATGGAAGTTCTTTGAGGTGACTCATTCTACTACTTGGAACACTTTGGGGAAAAAATTGGGAAGTTTTAGGAGTGTGAGTTCAATGGCCACACTCATCACAGACATTGATTTGTGGAGAAGTGACTTGACGAAAGGAGGCGAGTTGAAAATTTTCCCTCATTTGGGGGATTGTGAGAAATGGTAGATTGCATCATGAAGAGATTACTTGGGAATGTGAATTTCTCTTCTGTTGGAAAACATGGTTGAGAGTGAATCCTAACCATTCCAAGGCATAGAGAGGTAGGCGTAGCAGCATGGCTAGGTGATGAAGTAGTGAGAAAAAGAAAGTCTGGATGGAAAGTTCTTAGTGCAACGATTGACTAACAGTGTCATGAGGTGGAAAATGGAGTCAATTTGTTTTGGATGAATTTGTTTTGGAGTGAATTCCTAGTGTATCAAGGTGATGCTCGAAATTTCCTTGGTCTCGTATTGTTGTGCAGATGGACCAAATTGAAAAATAAAATCAAAGTATGTACGCACTAGTAGGTTCAAAGTGCAGCACTTAGACATTGTGGAATACCTCCTTGATACAGATTGAGTGAGGGAAATAGAAATGAGGCAAGGAAGGAGACTTTCCTTAGTATTTGGAGATGGACAAAGTGACATCGATGTGACAAAAAAGACTAAGTTCAAGCAGGAGTAAATGCATTCTCATGAGTTGGAAATGATGGTTGGAATAGCTACCCAATTAGTCCAAGGCATGGGGGATATCAGTGTGTGGAGACATGGTTGTGTTGGTTAAAGTATGGCCTCAAAAAAAATATCATAGGAGTTCAACACTTAGGTGAAATTTTGAAGTGTAGTGGGCAACAATCCATTGTAGTAGGTAGCGACACTAATAGCAAGGAAGCAACATCACAATGACATAATGCAATAGATTTGGGTGAAATTCATCCTTGGAATTGGGTGAAGCAACCTATTGAATTAAGCATCAGATCATGTAGATTTGGGTGCAGTATATTTTTGCTTGTGGAAATTAGGGTTTCCATTTTGCAGGGAAACTTGGGGTTTCCACTTTGATATAATTTTATGTTTCTAGATGGCATGAAATTTGGGGTTTCCAGTAGACTTAGTTGCGACAGAGGCACGAGTTTGGTCCAAGACATGGAGATCACAGAATTTATGGATGTTGTCGTGGATGGAAATGAATTGAGGTGGGGGGGGATGTAAGGTATTTGTCTAGAAGGCACAGAGACCATCGCCCAAGTCCTCAAGGAAATGGAACTTGGTGTTTCTCAAGTACTCATGGATGTATGCTTATATATGACTAAGTTTTAATTTGTTAAAAATTGTCTAAGTATATAATATTTGCACTAGAGTAGGAGTGTGACTCATCGGTGTCCTAAAACAAGGTATGGGTATGCTCTATGTTAAGAGGTGTATTCCATATGAAGTATCGTTGGTGTTTCCAAACAGTCAAGTGAGAAATTTTGTAGTGTATCACACCCTCAATAGGTGCAGAATTGCAAGATTCGGCTAGGCACATTGTAGGGAGGTGACACCAATCAGAAAACACCATTGCTCAGTTGAAATTCAATTGATTGAAAGCACCAATTGACTCCTTTAGATGAACTAACAATACACATATTTCACTCTATCCTTTTGAACACTCTACCCAGTATAACATTCTCATTTATCCATTGAATAGGCAATGGAGACTATTTTTCAAGTAGACAACAAGAATACATTGTGCATATGCATCCGCTCTAATGCTTGTCTTTGTGGTTTCTTGATTTTGATTGGTTAAGTGTGACAATCCAACATAACAAATCAAACATATGGACATCTCCAGCAATTAATGAACATAATACGAAGAAATAGAAACCAAAGGAAGTGCTTGATGCAACTTTACAAAGTAGCAAAATTCCAAATGGTTATTTAATGTGACTTCCCTCAACCATGGATAATGTGCAATGTTGCTAGAAAGATATATTAAATGAAATTTACAAAATCCATTTGGTGTCTACATCCAACCACTCAATACACAATCAAGGGAAAGTTTACCATGAATTGCATCGCAAAGAGAACACCCAATCGATGCATACCTCCTGTAAGGACACCCATAGCCTCAACCAACTTTTGAACATTGTGTATGGCTATTCTATGAGAGGGTACAATGTATATATATTTCTAATGTTGTGTACAAGTTTCCCAAGTAGGCAATTTCCTCCATATATAATAATTCATTGGAATTTAGTGATTGGATAGATAAATGAAACCGTCAATTTACAAAAGTCCTTGATATCAAATTCATAATGGAATAGTTGTTGGCATTGAAAGAATACTAATGAAAATAATGAATTTTTGAGTAAGAACCAATTTAAATATAAACTGTAATTCCTCATTACAACCATTAACACAACTAAGAGAAATTGTGATTTCGCACATAGAATTTACACCACAGCCATAGAGAAATATTAAAGAAAATCAAGACATAATGGACACCATGTTTACCCTAGAAACCCAAACAAGAAAACCAACTTTGAATGGTTTTTCATTCTTCATTTCAACAATCTCAAGTTACAATGTAGCTCATGGCTCTATGACCATTCAACAATTTACGCACCAGAGCTCTTGTATGTCCTCACCTCTTAGTCTTCCAAAAAAACCTATGTGAGTGAAATTGTATGAAGATATAGGCATAGATGGGGGATAATGGGAAGGAAAAAATAATTGACCTTCCATTCCCGATTCCTAGCTCTCTTCTCTCCTATTTTCATTTTTCTTTCTCATTTGATATTTTTTTTCATTTACTTTCTAAAACTTGCATTGTCTTTTTCTTTTTCCTAAACCTTCATTAATTGTTAAATTGATTTTTTTCTTAAAGCATTCATTTTTGTTAGAATCCATTTCAAATCAGCTCGGATCATATACTCAACGAAGTTTGGTCCTAGAAAAAAAACACAATTCTCATTAACTGAATGGTACTAGCTATTTATGAGAAGCGAAAGATATGTGTCTATCATATTAACATAGATCAACCTAAATGGTTGGAGTGGGCAATGAAATTTGTTGGAATGAGGGAGTAAAACAAGATTTCGATGGAGAAATATAAGGGTGGCTATATAAACATATTAAACTACATTGATTTGTTTATACATGTAAGAAAATAAACATGATGTGATCTCACTCTCATATATCTCTTAAAAATAAATAAATGAATATACAACATCTAGAATGTGGTTGAGTTTTTTTTGTTTCTTAATTTTTTAATCTTTTGAAAATAAAAAATAAAATAAAATAAAATAAACATGTATCTAACTCCCACTCAATTCGAAGCACCAAACTCACATCCATACATTTCAAAAAACCAAAAACATAGATGCCTTTGGTTTAATATCTTCTTTAAAATATATTAATTCATAAGAAGTTTTTTGGTTTAGCTATAGTGAAATAATTTTGAAAATATTGCAAGATTACACTCATCTAATCTATTCCAATAGAAACCTATTTTTTTCTTGGAATAGTCATTACATAGACCCTGCATATTCCTTTGCAATTTTTTTCTTAATGTAGCTATTTTCCATTTTGCTACATAATGGTAATAAGAATATGGATGACAACATCAATCTCATTGACATAGAGAGACATAAGAGATGGTAATCTCATCTCATGAAATCATTTTTGTTTGGCTAAGATGATAAAAATAGTAATGGTAATAGGCACAAAATACCAAACTATAATTAGGAGATTCAAACTATTGTTGATCCTCAAAAATAATGATCTATTTGAATTAATTTGATTCAATATTTAGATTCTAACAATGGCCTAATTTGTTTACACTATTTTTATTCACAAACATTGGAATCTAAGTGAACTCTAATTTTTTTATTAAATCATTCTCCTAAAGATTATTAGTTTTGGTCCATAAATGAAGCAGAAAATAATTTTAATAACCAATGAAGACCGAAATATTGGGAAAAAAAAATCAATCTATGCATTTCAGTCGTCAAATTCCTGATCTCCTAGCTCAAAAAAAACTAAACTTCAATGGAAGGCATATATATTTGTCAAGCTAGTAAAGCACATACTATCCTACTTACTAGAAGGTACACATTGATTCTCCAATGTATCCAATGCAAGGAACTTCCTTGAATTTATTGGTTGATTTACCCTTTTCTTTGATGGGAAAATCTCCACATGAACCCATACACAAGTCCTCATAACTCTGCATAGTCTAGGAGGAACTGATGTACAAACCCAAGTTCCCCTTCAAATCTACATTCTTACCCAACTTGTTCAAGAAATATAAAGAGAAAGGGAATTCCCCTGAGATCATGTTAACACTCAAGATAAGGTGGTACATGTGTGAAACATTACCAATAACGTGAAGGATCTTTCCTGAGAGCATGTTGTTTTCCAAATTCAAAGAGAGTAGATTCAATTTTTTTCCATAAGCCATGGGTATTGAACTTGAGTATTGATAGGGATCTTATTATGTAGGAATTATTTGGTACTTAAGCATTATGAACCTTCTTATTATTGTATGAGAATTATCGCTACTAGTATTGTCAAGATCTCTTAGTTTCATAGTATGATGGAGTAGTTGAGAGAATCTCTCCAACTATCTCTATTATTATGTTCAATTTATAGTTTCTAGGAGCTTGTATCCATTGTGGTTGAAGTCGTATCTCTATTATTATGTTCATTTTCTAGTTTTTAGGAGCTTGTATCCATATTGGTTGAAGTCGTTTATATGGATTTATAGCTATATAAGACTAGCTTTTTATTAATAGAAGAGAGTCAAAGATTTATATTTCGCACCTTTGGTGTTGAACTCTGCTTGAGTGGGATTTTCCCACATCATTGTTCTCATAACACTTTTTGTCTAGACTTGAATTTGGGTTCCTCTCTTTTCCACTCTCTTTTTTGTAGATTTTTGGAGATTGTGGTTTCTTCTATGTCTTTTGTAGCAAAGATCTATCATATGTTCGAGTCATTTCCCTACATCAAATCCAGGTTCAAGCTCTCCTATTGACTATACACTGTACAATCTAAGCTTCAGCGTGCCAAATCGCGACCGTACAACCACTCTATAACCTCAACTCAATCTTAGCACACAAAATCACAGTCGTACATCTATCATACAATCTCAACTCATCTTCAGCATGCAAAATTGCAGTCATACAACTTCAATTTTTTCTCGTCTTGCCAAATTGTGATCGTACACGGCATGTTTTGGGTTTTCCTTTTGATTCACATACATACAGTGTATGAATTTTTCTTTCTCAGTGAATTCTCGATCGTGCAACCACAATAAGGGTGTAATTTGACCATCTTGAGTGAATACACAGTCGCACATACGCCATTTTGTTGGACCTAGTGTTATGGTGTTGGAATTGATGTCAAAGAGGGTCAATATGGAGAATCTTGGACATGGTGTTATGGTGTTTTCATTGATGTCAACAAGAGTTATCATTCAAGCCCATTCATACTATAACTCTGCTAAAGAATTTTTCTACACTAGTTGCAAAGGAACTTTGCAAGAGCATTAACCCTGATGAGGCTATTACATGTGGAGTTGCAGTGAAAGCTACTATTTTGAGTGAAGAAGGCAATGAGAAAGCACAAGATATGAGGATCTCAATAAATAAGAGGTGTTCTAGTATTTTTGTTGACAAATCTTGTGTGGTCATCAAACTCATCATCCTCCACAAACTAGTCATTCTATAGTTTGTTCAAGGGTAACCTCAATCTTCTTCTTGGAATATTTTCATCTTCAGCCTTAGTGAGAGGGGAGTAGCATTCAGACTGCAGAGGATTTTAAGTATTTAGTATTTATCGATATTATGGAACTAATATATTTAGAATGTGTCATGGAGGAACTGAATTTGGTTCCAAATGGAGGAATATTTAGATGATGATTATCTTGCTTTAATTGCCTCGTTTTTGTCTAAGTGGTTTTATGGAATCTCTTTCTGCAATAGTGCAATTTGAACTGTCTTGTGTAAATGTTTTGACCAAGATGGATTTTGTTACAAACAAGAAAGAAATTGAGAAGTCCCTTGACCTAGATACAAGATGGAATTTTATTGTTCGTATATGTGGTTACTATGAAGGTTGCAGTCGATTTTCGTCTTGTTTATTGTAAGGATCGATGGATAAATCCACAATTAAACTTGTTGGGTATTACCAATACTAGTGACATAGATGGAATGATGAATAAATTAAAAACATACAAGCCTATATATTGGTGGAAGTTGGCAAATCTGCATGAAGATGTTTGGGAAGATATGGACAACGATGATTTTATCAAAGAGAAAATCAGACAACTCACAGTTAAATCGCATTTGGAAAAATGAGGATGGATGATTGCAAGGCTCGGACCTGAAGCTTTTATTCAAAACCATTTTATATTATCTCGATTCCACCATTGATAAAGATCAAACAACTCACAATTAATTCACATTTGGAACAAGGAGGATGGATAATTGCAAGGCTCGAACCCAAATATTTTATTCAAAACCATTTTATATTATTTTGAGTCCATTGTTGATCAAGATCAGGTGACCCTCATTATTTCTCATTATGTTGAGTATTGACCAAAGTCAAAATAGACTTAGATACGAAAAATATAATTCAAAATTTCCTTTATACTATTTGGCTTCACCAGATAGATTGTAATTAACAATTGTATTGGCATGAATAATTGTGATCTCGTGAACAATATTGGGAAAATTTCCACATATGGTGAAACCTAGGAACAATTTCTTACAACTAGTTTTGTTGCTAGCATGATTCGACAGTTTTGGTGATGGTTACTACTCTACATATTTGATTGTGATTACCAAACATAATGATGATAGACAATGAATCTAGAAAATCTAGGCCGATGAAATAGACTAATAAGACCATAGAGAAGGCGTTTAAAAACAACATGCTCCTATCTATGTTATATAAACTTATTGCATATAATTCTCATTTCCATTGGTCTATATGTACTGTTATTTTCAATTGAACATGACATTGTTATTATTTTGACTATTAAAATGAAAAGGCACATTGATTCATTGATCTTTTACAAAGAGACATAATGATTCTATGTCATATACCTTTTGAAACACTATATAAATATAAATAATATGTTGAAAAAGGGGTGTGTCTTTGTGATCTAATTCAGAAGATCAAAAATAGAAGCAGATTCCAACAAAGAATATGAAAGTTGAAACATACACATGAATTGAGGGTGGAAGGGAGGAGCAAGGGAGGATAGGAGTCCTCTACATGTTGGATCCTAAATAACAAGGAGTCGCAAATTCCTCAATTTGTTTCCTTAAAACAAAGGATATGAGTCCTCTGTAGGTTGGAGCCTGAACAATAGGGAGTTGTAACTTCCTCAAGTTGTTGCTTGAAAACAGGGGATTGGTGTCTCCTTGAGTAGGTGCTAAAAAATACAGGAGATTGGTGTATCCTTGAGTAGGTTCTCAAAATTGCAGGAGATTGGTGTATCCTTGAGTATGTGCTCAAAAATACAGGAGATTGGTGTCTCCTACAAGTTGTAGCTTGTAAAAGATATATATAAATTTATTGTTACATTGAAAATTATGTTATTGTACCTTATTATTGATAAATTGTTATGATTATTATTTTTAATACTTAAAGAATCAATAAAAAAATTGAGAAAATTAAGAAATATTGATTCACCCCCCCACCCCCACCCCCCCTCTCTCAGTATCAACAATTGGTATCAGAGAAGGTTCCTTCACCATAGTCTAATCACTAGAAGGAAATTTATAAGAAATCACAATGGATCAACAAGAAGGAATGTTCTCTAACAGAGCACCATTGTTCAAAGTAAATGAATATGCATTTTGGAGTATAAGGATGAGAAGTTATATGATGGAACTTGGTTGTGATGTTTGGATATCTGTGGTAAATGGTTAAACCGCACCAACTATTACACCTTTAAATGTTGCTTCAAAGAAACTTTGAAATGATAATTCAAGAGCTGTAAATGCAATTCTGGGTGGATTAGCAAACATTATCTTTGTAAAATTGATGTGTTGTAAATCAGTAAAATAAATTTGGGACAAACTTAAAATAATCTATGAAGGAGATGGAAAATTTATACAAGAAAAACTTCAAACATATAGAGGGAGGTTTGAGAGTCTAAAGATGAAAGAGGAAGAAAACATTGCAGAATATCTTCAAAGAGTGGATGAAATTGTCAATTTAATCAGAGCAATGGGAGAAGAGTTAAAAGACCGAATTATTTTCCAAAAGGTGTTGAGATCATTACCAGTGAGATATGATGCCAAGCTATCTAACTTGGAAGATCATGAATATCTTGACAAACTAACAATGGATGAACTTCATGGGATTATTATAGCCTATGAAATGAGAACATGGAAAGAAAGGCCATCAAAAAGGGAAGCAACCTTCAAAGCATCAAAAGAAACAAAGAACCATGAGCATGTGCCAAATGAAAATCACTCATACATATCAAATGAAGAGGAAACTCAAGAAAGGATCTGGGAAATACAAAGGGAAGCTACCTCTAAAATGTTTCAATTGTGACAAAATTGGGCATTTTTCCTCCAAATATCCATATCCCAAGTAAGAGGATAGTGATGATGAAGAAAATCATAGCCATAAATAATGTAAAAATGGAAAAACCGGAAACAAGAATAAATTCTACAAGAAAAAGAAAAACTTTTACTCCAAAGAAGACAATAGTTCCTTTGACATGAGTGAAGATGATGAGACAAAGATTACATTTTTGGGCATAGAAACTCAAACTAATACTACTGAGGATAATATTGAAAATGAAGGAAACTTTGAAGTCGAAGGAGAAGTATACCTTGAAGAACAACTTATTAGTGCTCTTGAAAAGATGAGAAAATATAAAAGGAAGAACAAATCATTGATAGAACAACTATTAGAATATGAAGGGAAAAAATCAAGAGAAAAGGAAGTTTCAAAACCATCAAGGAATTGTAAAAAATCATGATTGACTTGAAGACTCAACTCCAAGAATCCAAAAGAATTGAATAGGTCATAAGTAAACAACTCAATGAAAAGCAACGAGACTGTGAAAAGCTAGAGGCTGAAATTGTTTTTCTAAAAAGAGAACTTGAGAAAGGAAACAACCAATCAAGATTTGAAAACAGTTCAAAAATATTGGATGATATTCTTAACAATCAAATATCATCAAGAAATAAGACAGTACTGGGTTATGATCAAAATAAATGTACCAAAGGATCTAACTCTACATCTCAGGAAAATAATAAAAAATTACAAAGTTATGCAGTTTCCCTTCAGAGCTCTTTCAAAAAGGAAGAAAGAAAAATAAAGACTGATTTTAATCAATAAAAATCTCCTCTCCCCTCAAAATAAAATGAATATAGAAGGAATACAACTACAATAAGAACTCCCCAAAAAAGGTGTCAATATCTCTTTCTTGGCTATTGCTTCTCTTGCAATAATTTTGGGCATAAAGAATTACATTGTAGAGCTTATGGAAAGAACAATCATAAAAGTGTTCAAATACTTGGTCATAAGAATAGCAAGGATAATAATAATCAAGGGAATAGAAACTATAATTCATTCTCTCCATTACAATATTACAATGTTCAAAGCTACAAATTCAACAATTATGGTCACAAAGCTAGTGATTGTAGACTACCAAAGCATCCCATGAAGACTTCCAATGTTCAAGAAGAAAAGCATAAATAGACGTGGAAAGAAAAAGAGACAGAGTGTAAGGTAGCCTTATATGCCAAAAATAAAATAAGACAATAGTATGTTGATAGTGGATGTTCAAATAATATGATAGGAGATCAAGACAAATTCATCAGTCTGAGAAGGAAATAAGAAGGAAGATTTACTTTTGGAGATGATGTTTCTGCCAAGATACTTGGAAAGGGTACAGTCATTCTGAGAAATAATAGAGGTAAAGAATAAAATGTTCTTTTAGTTGAAAATATGAAGGATAATATCCTCATTGTGGAGACAAACATGTGATCAAGGACACATACTAATATTTGACTCACAAAAATGTGAAATTAGAAAAGAAGACTCAGGAAAATTAGTGGTTGTTGCACCCAGGACACCAAACGATGTATATATATTAAACATAGAAAAAGAGGAAAAATGTTGCATGAGACAAATAGATGAAAGTTGGCTATGGCACAGAAGAATGGGACACATAGGATTTTATAATTTGATAAAAGTTAGTAAAAAAGAAGTTTCGAAAGATATGCCAAAGATTATTAAACCTTCAAACTATGTTTGTGAGAAATGTCAACATGGAAAGAAAACAAAAGTAATATTTAAGAAAAAAGAATACTCTACATCAAAATCATTAGAGCTTGTTCATATTGACCTATGTGGACCAACAAGAACTAAAAGTATACAAGGTGAACATTACTTCATTTTATTCATTGATGACTATACAAAAATGACCTGGGTATCCTTTCTCAAAGAGAAATCATAAGCATTCGAAAAATTTAAAGTCTTCAAAGCACATGTTGAAAATGAGAATAATCTCAAAATCAAGTGCCTAAGATCAGACAATGGAGGGGAATTCACCTCAACTAAACTTAACAAGTTTTGTGCAACTCATAGAATTAAAATACACTTTTCAGCTCCAAGAAATCCTCAACAAAATGGAGTTGTTGAGAGGAAAAATATAATTGTTCAAGAATAAGCTAGAACTCAGTTAAATGAATCCAAACTCCCAGATATATATTGGAGAGAAGAAGTATATATAGCAGTGTACATACTTAACAGAGAACAACTTAGAGTTAATCATGACAAATCACCATATGAGTTGTCGTTTGGCAAACCAACATGAGTCAAACACTTCATAGTCTTTGGAAGAAAATGTTCTATTAAGAGAGATGATGATAACCAAGGAAAATTTGATTCTAGATCACATGAAGGCATATTTCTTGGTTACTCATCCAAACAAAATTCCTACAAATGTTATAACATGAGGTTGCACAAAATTGTGGCAAGTGCAAATGTAAAAGTGGATGATCTAAAATCAAGAAGAATCAAATCTCAAGATAATGTACAAATTGATGAAAGGAAAATAAATGATGATGATGAAGAAGAAATACAAGAAATACAAGAGGATGAATCACAAAGTGAAGAAGAAAATGAAGAGGAAGCATCACCAAGACAAGAGTCAAAAGCACCATCAAGAAGAGTACAAAGAAATCATCTTGAAAGTCAAATCATAGGAAACAAAAGTGTTGGATTTGAAACAAGAAGAAACCAGACATATGAATGAGAACAAGCAATGATCTCCCTAATAGAATCCAAAACATTTACATAAGCCAACAAAAATGAAGACTAGATAAAATCCATGAATGAAGAGCTTGATCAAATAGAGAAAAAGCAGACCTGGGAGCTTGTCCCAAGACCAAAAGACAAAAATGTGGTAGGGACCAAATGGATTTTTAAAAATAAAGTTAATGAAGATGATCAAGTTATAAGGAATAAGGCAACATTGGTGTGCAAATGATATTCTCAAGTAGAAGGGATTGACTTTGAGGAAACATTTACCCCAGTAGACATATTAGAATCTATCATAATGTTCTTGGCATTTGCATGCATTAAAAGCTTTAAAATATATCAAATGGATGTCAAGTCAACGTTATTAAATGGAAATTTAGAGGAAGAAGTTTATATAGAACAACCTGAAGGATTTATGTTATCAGAAAATCAAGATTATATTTGTAAATTAAAGAAAGCATTGTATGGTCTAAAACAAGCTCCCAGAGCATGGTTTTCAAGACTTGATAATCATCTACAACAGCAAGGATACAAATGAGGAGCTACTGCCAACAATATTTACATTAAAATTGAAAAACATAATATGATTATTATTGTAGTATATGTGGATGATATCATATTCGGAGGTAATTTAAACCCTCTAAGCAAGAAATTTGCTACAAAAATGAAAAAATAATTTGAAATGTCGATGATTGGTGAACTGAAATTCTTCTTAGGTTTATAAGTCTCACAATTAGACAAAGGCATATTCATATCTCAAACCAAATACATTAAATAAATGTTGAGGAAATTTCAAATGGAAGATTGCAAACCTATGATTATAGGATGAAAACTAAACAAAGATGATGAATCACTAAAAGTGGACCAAACCATGTACATATCAATGATTGGTAGCCTAATATATGGAACAACAACAAGAGAAGATATCATGCAAGTTGTAGGATTAGTGTTCAGATTCCAATCTACACCTAAAGAGACACATATGAAGGCAGTTAAAAGGATTTTTAGATATCTCAAAGGTACCTTGGATTTTGGATTATGGTATCCAAAAATAGAAGAATTCACATTAACTACATATACTGATGCAGATTAGAGGCGCATTCTTCCTAGGAAAATTGCTTGTGTCATGGCTAAGTAAAAAGAAACCCTCCATATCACTATCTACAACATAAGTTGAATATATTCTTATTGTGTCCTGCAGCACTCAAGTAATTTGGATGAAACAAACTCTAAAAGACTTACAAGTAAAGTATGATCATCCAATTCTTCTTAATTATGACAATATCGGTGCTATAAACCTCTCAAAAAATCATGCCATGCACTCAAAAACCAAACATAGCCCAATTAAATTTTTGTTTTTAAGGGAACGTGTTTCTCTAAAAATTGTTAAAGTGGAATATGTGGATACTAAAGAACAGATTGCATATATATTCACAAAACCTTTACCCATAAGTACTTTTGAATACCTTAGACAAAAATTGGGGGTAATCTCCATATCTAATTAAAATTCCCAAGCTTCATCAGAAAAGGAATACATGGATAGGGGGAGTATAACCTCATGGGGAGCAAAGAAGTATCCCTTATGCCATTGTTGTCAAAGGGGGGGAATAAACAATAAAACTCAATTAAAATAAAGAGTTTTTACTTTGTTTCCATCAATACCAAAGGGGGAGAATGTTGGACATGGTGTTATGGTGTTGGCATTGATGTCAAACAAGGTCAATATGGAGAATGTTGGACATGGTGTTATGGTTTTTTCATTGATGTCAACAATATTTATCATTCAAGCTCATTCAGACTATAACTATGCTAAAGAATTTTGCTAGATTAGTTTCAAAGGAATTTTGCAAGAGCATTAACCCTGATGAGGTTGTTACACATGGAGCTATAGTGCAGGCTACTATTTTGAGTGAAGAAGGAAATGAGAAAGTACAAGATATGAGGATCTCAATAAATAAGAGGTGTTCTAGTATTTTTATTGACAGGTCTTGTGTGTCCATCAAACTCATCAACATCCAAAAACTAGTCATTGTATAGTTTGTTCAAGGGTAACCTCAATCTTCTTCTTGGAATAGTTTTCATCTTCAGCCTTAGTGAGAGGGGAGTAACATCTAGACTACAAAGAATTTTAAGTATTCATTAGCTATCAATATTAGGGAACTAATATATTTGGAAGATGTCATGGAGGAACTAAATCTTGGTCCAAATGGAGGAATTATATATGGAACACTTGGAGGATTATTTAGATGATGACTATCTTTCTTTAATTGCCCACTTTTTGTCTAAGTGGTTGTATGGAATCTCTTTTTGCAATAGTGCAAATTGAACTGCCTTGTGTAAATTTTTTGACCAAGATGGATTTTGTTACAAACAATAAATAAATTGAGAAGTATCTTGACCTACATATAAGATATAATTTTATTGTTCATATGTGTGGTTACTGAGAAGGTTGCAGTTAATTTTCCATCTTGTTTATTGTAAGTTTTGATGGATAAAGCCACAATTAAACTTCATGGGTATTACCAATACTAGTGACAGAGATGGAATGATGAATAAATTAAAAACATACAGGCCTACATATTGGTGGAATTTAGAAAATCTGGACGAAAATGTTTGGGAAGATATGGATGATGATGATTTGATCAAAGAGAAAATCATACGGATCATAGTTAAATCGCATTTGGAGAAAAGAGGATGGATAATTGTAAGGCTCAAAACCGAAGCTTTTATTCAAAACCATTTTATATTATCTCGAGTCCACGGTTGATCAAGATCAAATGGATCACAATTAATTCGCATTTGGAACAAGGAGGATGGATAATTGCAAGGCTCGGACCTGAATCTTTTATTCAAAACCATTTTATATTATTTCGAGTCCACCATTGATCAAGATTGGATGACCCTCGTTATTTCGAATTAGGTTGAGTATTGACTAGAGTCAAAATAGACTCAAACACAAAAATGTAATTCAAATTTTCCTTTATATTGTTTGGTTTCACCAAACAAATTGTAATTAACAATTGTATTGCATGAATAAGTGTGATCTCATAAAAAATCTTGGGACCATTGCAATATTTGGTGCAACCTGGGAACAAGTTCTTACAACTGGTGCTATTGTTAGCATGATTGGAAAATTTTGGTGATGGTTAATACTTTACATATTTGATTGTGACGACCAAACATAATGATGATAGACAATGAATCTAGAAAATTTAGACCTATGAAATAGACTAAGAATACCATAGACAAGGCATTTAAAAATAATGTGCTCATATCTCTATTATAAGAACTCATTGCATATAATTCTCATTGGCATATGTGTTGTTATTTTTAATTTAACATAACATTGTTATTATTTTAACTATTAAAATGAATAGGCACATTGATTCAATTCTCTTTTACAAAGAGACATAATGATTCAATGTCATATACCTTTTGAAACACTATATAAACATAAATAATATGTTGAAAGAGGGGTGTTTCCATGTGAGTTAATTCAGAAGATCAAAAACAGAAGCAGAGTCCAAGGAAGAATATGAAACCTGAAACATACACATAAAGTGAGGGTGGAAGGGAGGAGCAAGGGAGGGTAGGAGTCATCTACATGTTGGAGCCTAAATAACAGGTATTTTCAACTTCCTCAAGTTGGTTCTTGAAAACAGAGGATATGAGTCCTCTGTAGGTTGGATCTTGAACAATAGGGAGTTGCAGCTTCCTCAAGTTGGTGCTTGAAAATAGAGGATTGGTGTCTCTTTGAGCAGGTGCTCAAAAATACAGGAGATTGGTGTCTCCTAGAAGTTGTAGCTTGTAAAAGATATACAAAATTTATTGTTACATTGAAAATTATGTGTATTGTGCCTTCTTGTTGATAAATTGTTATGATTTTTATTTTTAATAATTAAAGAATTAATCAAAAATCGAGAAAATTAAACAATATTGATTCACCCCCCTCTCAGTATTGAGGAACATTTCAACACATTTAACTTGTAGAAATTTGTACATCCTTAATTCAATTTGTGTATGACATCTAATGACTGTACAATTTGGGTACAAATTTCTTCCCTTGTAATTCGGAAATTTTAACACTCAATTTCCCTAAATTTACACCCAATTTCCAACAGTCAACTTCAATTCATCGAAATTTGATCCCCAAATGAACTTATTTATCCTTCATTTATCGGAATTGGTGTTGAATTAACCAAATTTTTCTAAAGTTTGTGCCACATTGACTCAAACTCTCAGCTACAAGTTTGCAAATGCATTTATTTTTAAAGTTGGCAATCAGTTTTGAAAGATAGTTGCATTTTTCTTTCCAAATTTTCTTTGCATATAGGACAATGACCACACAAGCCATGGCAACAATGACACTTGTAGAAAGGATGAAAGAATCAGCCAACACCATCACCATGTTAACTTTAAAAGTTAACAAGATCTCCATTAGCCAGTCACCTTCTTGGGGATCCAAGTCTGAAGTCTCAATTTACAACAGATCCTAAAATCTAGAACAACTTATGAATTGGATCCTCGACATGGATTCTTGGTTAAATTAAAACCAATACCCCAATGATGAGAAGGCACCATTTGCCAAATTAAATATTACAGGAATTTCCAAACTCTCGATTACAGATCGAGCCGCAAATCAATATCTTGTTACTACATGGATGGGACTGATAGAAGCCTTGAGCCTCTCATTCTATCCATCAAATTTCAAACATGATATGAATTTCAAATGGATCTACCTACATCAGGGTTCTAATATGCATGTACACGAGTATATTAACCAACACTATTTTGGCATTGAGTACAACCTTTTTCTATTTCAAGTATCGGTTAACATATGAAAATGATCTAACTGGACCATTGGTGGTTCCAACTATGTGGATATGCATTATATGGCGAGGAAATGTAGTTTGAGTATGGATACAAAGATAATAATTAACGATTTTTTTTCTTGCTTAAAACAAACCACCAATTATTTTAGGTCATTACCTAATGCATATCAATACAAATAATTATATTTTCTTGGGAAAAAAATAGAGATCAATCTAATCAGCATTGTAGTTGAGTGAGAAGATATGAGTTCTAAATATTGATCTCTAAACCACCTTAGATTCTTGAAATATTGTGATGTCAGTTAAAAGTTCTTCAAACTTATGAACTTTTTTCACAGTTGATTAATGAAGGATCATCGTTTTTTGGCAACTAGTCAAGCATCTTGGTTGTGAGAATTCTATCTTTTGGTAGCTCTCTTTGCTTAAATATACTCATTTGAATGTTTTTACTAGTAAGATTCACTTGTCACCTTGCTAGTAATCTTCTCCCTTTCATACCCCATGCCCATCAGTTTATGGCACTAATCAAAACATTTGTTTTAAAAGAATAATATGTTTTCTATTTTGAACTAATCATTTGTAGTTTTACAGCATAGAAGTGGTAGATATGCAAGTTTTTTGGCAGATTCAAGAGGAAATTATCACAATTTTCTTAAGTTTAAGTGTTGATTCAAGAAGTATATTCTCACAAATCTAAAATGTATGCTTGCTGGTTTGAGGTATAAACACACAAAAATATAATTTTTGTTGCAAATTGCAACAAGTTTCTATTGCATATTTGAAGTGTCTTATTGTTGGTTATGTTGCATTTTTTCTTCAAGTCATTAGGGATTCTCCCTTGGATCTAGCGGTATTTTCTAGATCCAATAATGTGTTTTCTATTTTGAACTAATTATTTGCAATTTTACAGCATAGACATGGAAAATATGCAAGTTGTTTGTAGATTCAAGAGGAAATTGTCATATAGTTTTTAAGTTTGAGTGTTGATTTGAAGTACCTTCTTGCAAATATAAAATTTATGCTTGATGGTTTGAGGTTTAAATGCACAAAAATATAAGTTTTATAGCATATTGCAACAAGTTTCTATTACATATTTGAAGTGTCTTATTGTTGGTTTTGATGGAGTTTTGCTTCAATTCATTAGGGCTTCTCCCTTGGATCCAACACACATTAGTTCTTAAGAGAGAGCACTGGTGTTTGTGACAGCAACAAAATTCCTTGATGTCCACTTGGGGCCCTTCAAAAAAAAGGATCACTTCAAGTCTTGATAGGACCCACACATATTTCACTATTATGGAAATGTATGATCATATTCTAGTTCTTCCAGGATGTATAATATCATAGTCTATTGATTAAATAAATAAACTTTCTAATATTATTAGAACTAATCTAGATGATGGCTCTACAGTTCATTTTGCACTCGGTTTGGGGGGATATGTTTTACACAGGAAATCCCTAACCCCCAGGCTTCCCATTGTTACCCTTTCCCCTCACCTTCACCCCTCTTCTCCCTTTCCTCATCCATTCTTTTCCCTCAATTTTTGTGGATCCACAACTCTCCCTTATCCATGTTTCCCTTGCTTCTACACAATTTATTCCCAGATCATGTCAAATGGTTGATTCACTAGAGGATATCAACCTCCTTGAATACACGGTGGATCTGGACCTATCCACTGATATCTATACTTCCTTTTTGTTTTACCACCAATGAAACCTTTATGTCCCCCTTGACTCCTTATCCCCCTCTTGACTGCATTTTTTTTCCACTTCTCCACTAGATTCTCTTGCGCCTCCAGATCTAATTTTTCCCCCCTTACAATCCCGTGATTTACCCTCTAACAGAAATAATGAACCTATAATTCCCCTTGTCCTCCCTTGTACATATCCTTCCCTTTTTCCGCAAGTTTCCCCCTCCTCTCCCCTAGACAATTCCTCACTCTCACCATTTTCCTCCTCCCCCTTCTTACCAATTTTGTATCACACTCAATCACAGGATGTGTCCATGATGATAGGTTTTTTTATTTCTCTTACATCATAGTTGTTCACGTTGGGAGAACCTTTGCCACCTTTCCCTAACTCCAAGAAAGTCTCTATTGGAATGGACCTGCCATGAAAGTCCAAAACCTGCATAAAGAAGTAGGAAGGGGCCATAAATTTAACACTTGGATATGGTATCAAGCTCAATGATATTATCACCATGCATAATACCACCTTGGTTGGAATATTTTAAAGTAAGAGGACTTCTCTCAACTCACTTAAGGCTTGGAATATGACAATTGTTTCCACCTTTCTTGGGTATGACCCATTCCAACCTTGTTCTAGCGAAACGGTGGCTAGCATGGAAATTCATATTAGAGAAAGAAACCTCCACTATTCTCTCAGGACATTGGTTTTATGGAACTGAAACCCTCTATCTAAAACACTAGACTCCCAAGTTTAATGCTTGCACTGCACGTCGATAAATCACCCCAATTTGGGTAAAGCTTCCTAGATTTCCTATATCCTTCTAGACAAAAGAAATCTTTCAAAAAATCGGTACCATATTGGGGCACTTCTACGAAGCTGATCTTTCCTACAAGAAAATAGGATATATTTCCATGGCACGCATCTTGGTTGGACTCAAGTTGATAAATGGGCTTGCAAATTGCATCTCCATACAACACTAAGGGCACTCTTTCACAGAGGAACTGAACTATGAAGAAATTCCATTTATATGTGGTCGTTTTCATGTCTATGGACATTTGGAAAAATATTTTCCCCTGCAAGCGAAAAAATGGAAATGGGTCAAGAAATATTCCTCTGATTCTCAAGGGACTTCTCTCCTCTACCCGCCTTCATCGGTTCCTCATACAATGCAAGCAGGCTCTCCAAATCTAGTTCTGGAGTAGGCCCCTCCTGTCAACTTGCAACATGCTCCTACAGAATTGGTGATGTATATTCTTCCAGGTAAGCTTCACCTTCCTTCTTCGAATTCTCTTCCTTTGTCCTCTTATTTTGCACAGGATCTTCATGACTCCCCTTCACTCTCTCCTTCCAAAAAACCTTTTGACCTATCTTTTTTGTTACGGCTCTTGGGAATCTCTAGTCCTACCTCGGTTCCTCTCATTTCTCTCCTTCCCCCTATCATTTTCAAACACCCCCTTTCCCATTGTCTTCCCCTAT
>CBVK0102983754.1:0-10080 GCA_900067695.1 Picea abies
ATACAACTTAACTTTAGAGAGGGGGGCGAATTTGTCTCTTGTGGGGCTCACCATCTCCATTGGATTGGCCATTTGGTGATGGGGACCACATCGGGGGCCCATTCCACACCTTGGGTGACCCTTTGGGGCATTATAGAATGGTTTAAACTTAGGAGAGGGAATTTATTCCCCCATTTTTTGAGTTTCCTCTCATAGTGGGAGTTCCCCCTCTCATGGTATGCCCCTCCCCCTTGAGTGAGCTTCCATGTTTTGGAGTGACACTTGTAATGCATGCAAGGGGGTTCTCTCTTCCTCTCCTCCCTTAAAAGAAAGGCTCTTCTACTCATTTTGACATCAAAATTCATAACAACTCCATGCTTCCCATTTTTCTCCCCACTCTCTCTTGCTCTTCCCCCATTTTCTCTCTTGTAATATTGCTCCCATAGTGCAGCCACTCTTTTGATTAATAGAAGTGAAGCTTTGGAGGAACTCTTGGTCTATTCTTGGTGCTCTTTGGCTACTCTCATTTGGTGTTTTCCTATGTTTGAGGTAATATTGTGAATTTTTGTCTAATCTATTGCTTGCATTGTTTTACTTGAAGAATCCCAAGCAAAGTATTTTGCTGGGGATAAACTTGTAGTAGTATTGCTATAGGTTTATGTGAGTTTCTTCTCTTTGTGTTTGCAAATTATTTTGTAGACCATCTAGGAGATCTCACCTTCTTGCCTCATTGTGTAGCAAATATTTAACAGGTTTGCAGGTTACTCAAAGCTTGGAGGAGTGGACTCCAAAAGCTTCATTTCACTTCACCCAATTTTCTGATGTCATTTTCAGATGTCATTTACTTATTTTCTGCACTTATATATCTTATAAATCGTGCTATCTAATAAAGTTTTATGTTCAGATTTTGTATATAGAAATTTTTGTTTCATATACTAACCTAAACTAACTTGTTTAAGTGGTTTTTAGCAATTTCTAGAAAACATAGCTTGCTGTTTTTTGCAGGTTTTCGCCAGTTCAAGGAGAGGTGCTGCCCATTTTTGGCCACAAGGAGCTCAAGGAAACATCCTAAGGCCTTGGAGCAAAACCCTATCCCTATTCTTACTTTCCAAATCATTGTAAGCAGTCCAAGAGAATCTCTTGGGCTTGCATTCTTTTCATTTTCATAATTTGTAATTTGTAAAGTATTTCTTAGTTCGCTTTGCCCACATCTTGCATGTGAGTGGCTTTGCCACCCTTGCAATACCGTGTTGGCTAGATTAGTTGTTTAATTTGTATTTTTGCTTAATTTGTTTGCCCCACTTCTCCCACAAAGAAAAGGTTGAGAGGCTAGTGTAATTTGTCTTATTTTATTTCAATTTCTTTTACCCACATTGTGCCATAGTTGTGAGGTTGCAAAGTTAATTTATTTTGCCCACCTTTGTCCTTAAGCCAAAGTTGTGTGGGTAGTTTGATTATTTCAATTTATTTCAAGTTATTTCAATTTGTTATTTGTGCCCACACCTTGCATGTGAGTGGCTTTGCCACCCTTGCAATATCATGAAGGCTAGTTAGATTTCTTTTTCTTGCAAAGTAATCAAACTCGTGCCCCGCCTTTTGCCCTGTATTCCCTCTCTTTGCCACTTTGTGGATCTTGGGTAACAAGAAAAGGAAAAAGGACCGTGTGGCTAGTTTTATTAGGCACCTAACATCCATGATTGTTTAAACTATTAAAAAGGGGTGACTTGGGAGGCTAGAAGAGATTGAAGCTAGGGATGGTTTCACGGCACTACGTGTCCTCCTTGTTGAGTGCCCAAGCATCTTGGATTTGACCTGTGGAGCTAGGGGAGAACCTTGTTGTTCTTCTTATTGAGCACCCAACACTTCCTTTTGGTTGAAGGGATAAGGATTTAGGGTAGTAACATAGTGTAGGTTTGCAATTTTCACACTTAAATTGCCCCCTAAGTCAAAGAGAGACCTAAAATTTACTAAAAACAACCTACACACATTGCAACACATTCACTTTAGATTTCCTTGCAATTTCCTTTCAACAATTCATTTTCAAGTACTTTCATTCTTTCATTAACAACAATTTGTTTTTATGTGAATATTTACATTTCCTAAGCATTCTTTATTTTTTGCAAGATTCTTCATTTCTTAGAGAATCAATTGTTTGAGTATAAAATTATTATTTGATTCATTGTGTAATTTATTCCATTCTTTATTTTAACTTAATTTGTATAAATATCTTTTACTTTTGCATAATTCAATAAGTTGGATTGGGTAATCTTTAGGCACTGGTCTCTTTATAGTTTTGTAAAATTAAATGGTTTGCTTGTCATTGAAAGAGTTGCATCCTTGCATTGATGCTTGTCATTGGGTCGAGTCTCCCTAATCAATAAATCAATTAACTCCTAGAACATTAATAAAAATTTCACATAGTTTAATAGGGTCTACCCCCCTTGGCTTCCCTAGGAGTGAGCCTAGACGAAAGGAGTTTAGATTGAGGTGACAGTGGGTCTAGACTTAGGTTTGTGTGACACACCAAGTGGGTTGGAGACTTCTCCAGGCTTGTAGGTGTGGATTAGGACGACAACAATCCAAAAACCTTGAAATGGAAAATTGATGAAGTCATACCTTGATCAAGGGTTTGGCACAATAGATCAAACCCATATGTAGAGTGTACGACTAGATGTGCACTATAAACTATGTTAGCAGTATCATCTAGAATATACATGTTGCAAACTGTTTCTCTTGCAAGTTCTTCAATCCCCTAAAGGCAAGCCAAGCAAGATTTGAAGACACACCTCTTGATATGATAGATCATGTAGAGTTTTTCTGTATCAAATATGCCCAAATATAAGTAGCCCCATTGAATAGGTCAAAAACCGATTATGAGGTCATTAGGTTTAGCAAAGGAGAAGGCTTTGTAAAGTCTTCAAATAATCCCTTGTATCGACTTGTATAGACCCAAGAAAGAAATTCTACAAGCTCTTTCAAGAAATATGCTGTGCATTGTTTCTCTAATGGGGCCACACAAGCTATAGCCAAAAACACGAATCTTGAGAAAAAATATTGTTGCAAAAATGAACAAGAAGATAGTGCTCGATTTTGAAGAAAGGGAAAAGCCTAAGGAAACCCTAAGCAATGACCAACTATCCCTAAATTTGTAGCATGTAGGGAAATGTCTCTAGCCAAAAATCTTGGGATCACTTGTAAAAAAATTAGATTTGGAAACCCTAGTTCACCAGCCCTTAGAGCAATACCACTTGTAAAAATTTCGGTTCTAGGACAAATTAATGCAAAACTGAAATTTCACCTCACAAGGACAAATACATGTACATGCTCACAACTTATCATAGGTTGTTAGAATTCTTCATACTCTCCAAAACCCTAGCTAGCCACTATGAATGATCCCCAACAAGCAAGCAACACAAGCAAGTCCTCCTTGGCTTCGACACTTGTTCCCACAAGTGCAAGGCACCTCCTTCCCTTCTCCTCCTCAACAATGCTTCTTCCCCCTAAGGGTTTTACCAAACCCTAGCCTTTTTTTCCTTCTTAGGGTGGAACCCTTACCTTGGAATTTTCTCTTGAATTCTCCAAGAACCCTATCGCTCCAAAACAGAGAGAGATAATACAATAATGAAGAGTACAAGGAGAGAGAGAGAGGTGTGCTCCACTCCTGACATCTCTATTACAAGTGAGTGATGAATGAATATATATAGAAAATACACTTTCCTTTCAATATTTATATGAGAGGCAAGGGAGGCTAAAAATATAAAGTGGACCTAGTCCACTACAAGCAACCTACTCTACACAAGTAGGCCCACATATGTGAAGCGTTAGAATCCAAAAGGACACATGCCCACATCCAAGTTGATGTTGTCAACAAGCAAGGCTCCAAAGCATGAATTCTCCATGAGATGTGGCTAACACTTCTCCACATGCCTCAAAAGCTCCAACACTCTTCCTAAGCCATGTGTTCCGTTGGGTCCACTTCCACCTATATGATCACTCCCTCAACCCAAGCTAGCATAAGACAAGTATAAGCCTCCATGCATGCGATCCAAATGTGCCATGCCATCTAGGGATCAATACCCTTTTTTAGAATGCCAAGTGCTCCTCCAAAGTAAGGCGTCCTCACAAGCAAGTAATCACTCTCCATATGGCCAGTATGAAAAATGCCACCAAGTAGTCTAAAGGTCTCTAATGATGCAAGGAAGAAAACCACAAAAACATCCATAGAAGGTCTAGCAATCCAAGATCAAACCACCTCCCCATGTGCATGTCCATCATGGAACAACCATATACCATGCACCCCACATCACATGAATCACTCCCAAGCATGGTGTAAACACTTTCGGAATAACCTTGAAAGCAAACACTCCCTCTTTATGAGGAAAGTGTTTTCACCAACACCACTGTGCTCCCTTTTGCAACTCATCCAAACCTGGCATCTGCAAATCTGTGCTTGTTGCAATCATGGAATCAATCACTGGCACCTCGAATGGAACACTCAGCCGACCATCACACTCCTCCATCAAGGCATCACACCTCACCCCCTCAAGACTATTGGAAGACTCACTAATGGAAGAAGGCAATGCAATATGAGTAACATATCTCCTAGGAGCTCTCATTGAAGATCTGGGTGCTCCCACACGCTCCTGTTCATTATGTAATGTTTGGGTAAGCCATCTTGGCTTTCTGCGGGCTAGAGTAGTAAGTGAGGGCATACCCATCCCCGATCTCACCTCATCCACGCCTGAATTTGACTCATCTCTAACCTTTGAATTAGGCTTTGGAATGACAACCTTGTCACTCCCTTCAATCATTGAAATATCATGTGAACTAGAAGATCTCATGTCTTCATCAAACTTTACATCTTTTCCCATCATAGTTTTCCATTGTACTGGAATGTAGATCCTGTAAGCTTTGAAAGCCTCATTGTATCCAACAACACAATATGCCTTCACAAAATCTAGAACCTCCAAAGAACATTGACCATCTGTGAATTTGAGGGAACGTAACAATAGACAAACGACAACATGCCAAACTCCAATGTCCCTATTATCAACATCCCAGGCCAAAATCTCTAGACACCACATTATGAGCTGCTCAGGATGTCCTGCAAAGATAATCACGTCTCCATACAAAACCAAGACAGGTGGATCAAATTTTTCAAAATCACAGGCCAAAATCTCTAGACACCACATTATGAGTTGCTCAGGATGTTCTGCAAAGATAATCACGTCTCCATACAAAACCAAGACAAGTGGATCAACTTTATCAAGATCACAAAGATAAACATTTGGATTCTGCACAACTCAACTCCTTGATCCTAAAATGCCAAGCTCGTGGTATATGTAACAACCGATGCAAGGATATCAAAAAACTGTGAGCATGAGAATCCCTGTCATGCAACTCAAAACCTCCAACAACTAAAGCTGCAGTCTCAACATGGTCAACTCCCTCATCTTGAGAGAGTCCTTTGGTAATTGGAGCAAGAGTATGAGCATGGTTAACTCCCTCTGTCCGAGAGAATCCAACTACCCTATCCATGTACTCTACAACACTCCCATCAGACGCAATCTTGAAATCAATCCCTAATTCCACAATAGCTTTTGAGTCTTTCTCCATGGCATCCTGCCATTCATGCTCTACATGTGCCTTCTCAAAGCTAGAAGGCTCGTCTAGCTTCTCACTGAAATGTACAAGTGCCTTTGGTGATATGGCTGAACCAACTAAGCTATCGCTTGGGGCTATGAATACACCATAGATCATGCATATAGAACCATGAACTGTAGTTTTCTCATTCAATGTAATTAAAATGTGTTTGCATAGATAAGAGGATAGATGACAATGCCAATGGAAAACATAAAATAGGGTAGAAGAATCTCATAGCTCATCCTTTTGGATCTCATAATCAAAATAATTAGTATCACCACCACTGACATTGCCACTGCCACTATGCTCTCCTTCATCCTCCTCCTATGTATCCAGTCCAAGTGATGCATCTGCTGGTGTGGTGGATGACCCCTCAAGAGAATCACCATCAACAAAAGTGACTGGCTCTAGGACCAATGCATTAAGATCCAAGTATTGATACTTTGAAAATAATTGACCAATGCCAACACACGGGACATTAGCCATTGGCCAACGTTTGGACATGCATGATCTGAGTGCCGGACACCATTGGACAGAAGCCCTAATTAGGACATGTGTACCGTGAGTGTCCAACACTTAGGTCATGCGTTTCCCATGTGCCTAGGTGTCCGACACGTGGACTTGTGACATGTGGCCTAAAGGGAGACTGTCCTGTTTCTCAGGACGGAGGAGTACCCTTGTCGTGGCAGTTGCTGAACGGAAGTGCTTGTGTTCAGTGATTTGCCCCTCTAGGGTTGTTTTGCCCATGCAAGTAGGCTGCTTGTTGTGCTTTTGACATCTTTGGGCCAGTCATTTTGAGTTTAAAGGAAAGACTTTTGAAAAAAAGCTATAAAACACATTAATCAATAGAATATCTTACGGGTAAAAATCTGACAAGCTATAAATATATTCATCCCCCCACTCAGCATGAAAGAAAAGATATATGTATGGATATGTCTATATATAATACATATGTATGTATTTAAATGACTATAAAAGTACTCAAAAGTCTTTAATATTACAAAGATGCGGTTTTTATTTTGGAAACACATTTTTCTAAAACCATGGAAATTGGAGAAAATTTTACCAGGTTACACAGGTTCTTAATGCCACCAGCACTGTAACCTGTAAAGTTGCCGCTTTGCCTTTCTCATAAAAGGTCCTTCGCAATTTAGGCCCTTTCTCATAAATTAATAAATATTGCAGTCTCATTTTTTTGGTTACTGAACTAAATTCTACTTTAGATGGATTTATTTGAGGGATATGGTTAGGGATTGATATAAATTCAGCTTAGTTTGATCTTTGCCGAGATGATTTTTTTTAAACAATGTGAGCACATTGCCTCTAATTTTGTGAACTTCATCTCTTTTCAGGATCCCATCAAAGCAATTCATTTTAGTAGTTCCAATCCAATTTGCCATGCCTTTGATCCAGATGCAAAGGACGACCACGACCTTTTGATTGGCCTGAACTCTGGAGATGGTAGGCATTACGTCAGCAATAGATTGTTGAGCCAACATCTTCTTCCCTTCTTGGCATATAGATTTGAATAAATCTTATTAAAATTAGAACATGATTTCTGTGTTGCAGTATATTCAGTGTCCTTGAGGCAGCAGTTACAGGATCCTGGAAAGAAGCTTGTAGGGGCCCACCACTACAATAAAGATGGCTCCTTGAACAACAGGTCTGATCTGGTTTTCTCTTTAAGACTATTTTATGTTCAGGTTATAGTAAGAATAACATTTTCCTGAATTCTTACTTTAAACTGTGACTTAAAACAAATCTGCAATTCAAGATGATTCCATAAACTGTTTAATGATTACCAGCAATTAAAGAAGTTACTCATTGGTAATATTTGACTGTAAATCAGTGGGCTAGTCAAATATTCGTCTGGAGCAAGTTTATGAAACCATTTATTTGTCTGGTGAGATATCCAGCTTTCGTAGCTTAAACCAAAGTATTGAACCGAGAAGAATTTCCTTTCCATGAAAGTTATTCAGTTTCCAACTTGATATCAAGCTGATGAGCTAAGAAAACATAATGTCTGTCACAAAGTCAGGATCAAGAAAATGAAGCAAGAACCTCAAATGGGATGTTAGTTGACTGCAAAAAAATGTGACGGCCTTATAGCTGAAAATTTTAAATTGCACTCCTTAGAAGCACCAAAATGATTTACCTAGCAGTAAAAGGATTTTGTTCTTCAAAAGTGAAAATCCATTTATCTTATTGCAAAGATTTTATAGCTGGCTAAATTCGTTGATGTAGACTATATTTAGTTCAGTTCGATGGAAATTATGAGACCTTTCAAAACAGAGTGCCCAAATGTGGAATTAATATTAGACCCTTCAAAAACAAGAATCCCATTCTTTTATGCCTATGGTGCATAAAATTGTTCTAAACTATGATCTAGTTGAGGAGCTTGTTTCTGAATGCCACCATGGAGATTGCACAGCTTTAACTATTGTTTGTCTGAAACTTACTCGTGGCTAAGTTTTGCAATCACTGATTGATGTGGATTGACAACAAATGGATGTATTATGGAATAGTCCTTTTTGTGTATAGGTCAGCCAGGGTTTGGGTAGATAGCTGCTTTTGTGTTGGGGTCAGATGTCCAGATTTGGGTAAAATTATGTCTGGTTGGAGGTCTGTTTCTTGTTTTTTCGGAAGAAAAGTAAGGATTGTATCTCAAAAAAGAACAGAATGTACACTGGGAGGGTGCTTATTAGAGAAGCAAAGACTGAGCTGTGGAAATTTCATGAAAATGTTCCTGAACGCAAATTCAGAAATTTCACCTCAACTTGAGGTTCTCCGGGTCTATTTCCTGTGAACTTTTAGCCTTAGGGCTGAATCTGAAATATAAATTACAGCAGCGTATATTTCACTTCTGTGCAACCAAATACACAAGGCAGCCAAGGAAAATAAACACTGAACAATTGTACTTCAAGAGAACTATGTTTCCAGCCCTTAGGGCACAATTGCCAACATATAACAAATCTGAAAATAACTTATTAACAGCAGATTTGTTAGAGCTACAAATCTGCCCTCTTTGCTTCTATATACTTGTCAAATCACTCAACAAAAGATCTTACTGTTCATGATAAATTAGCATACCAAACAACCCTAGAAACTGTTCATTCACCACGGGATTATAAGCTGAAAATCAGGTCTGCAAGTACACAGTTTGGCTAGCAAAGTACATTTCACGTATACATAAGAATGAAGTTACAAGTACATACCAACAGCTTATCACAAGCTGGTACAAGACAGTTCTTCAAGCTTATCACTGGCAAGGACTCTTGAATGCATGCAAAACCTAGCTAGGGCATCCATGCAAACCCTAACCAACAATCATGGCCTAGCAAGGCATCACACCAGGCTACTCCCTAGCAGGACAACAACAACTTAGCATTGACATGAAGAACAACTGCAATAGTAAAGTGGACTAGGTCCATAGGCAACCTAATCCAATCCTCAAGATAAGGTCTCCAAGTGAAGCAATCTCTCTCCAATGTGTACACATGTCTAGGCAAGCCTCCTCAAGTAGTGTGCTCTCCAAGCATGGGCTCCAAGTGTCTAGTGCTTACCACAATCTTGCTCGCTCTCCAAGACAAGTGTCCAATGCTCAAATGCTCCTCAACATATGCGTTCTGGGTCCACATATAACCCCAAGCAATGCACCCTCAAGCCAAGCGTCCTCAAGTCAAACACTCATCCTCCTAAGGCATGCCAAGTGGCCCCAATGCTCCTAGGGCTAAGTGCCCTACCTCCTAGTGCCCAACCCACCTCCTCCAAGGTAGATCCAACACCCATGCAAGCAATCATATTCCTCAACACGTGCACCATGTAGAAAATATCAATTCCACATAAGATAACCATCTCATCAAAGGGTGTGCTGTTAATCCATGTAAACCTAGCACACGACCATTAATTCCAAGAAAAACACATTTATTGAATATAGCACATCGAGGTTATTAACGATAAATTCAGTGAAATCATTAAAAGGAAACCAATCACATTTGCACACGTGATCTTGGGTAAATACCCTTGGAAAAAGGCTTGCGGGAAAACTAGATTTGTGATGATTTTATTGCTATAAAATTAGGGCTCCCATATTGGGATAATAGCCCTTCTAAGGAAATACAAATGCAACAAATAGCGTAGCCTATTACCCAAGATCAATCCTTCGATCTTGCTGGCTGCTACTTCCCTTGCTGCCGCCTTGCACCCTTTCCTCGGCCCTTGCCTCTACACACCTAAATGCACATTCACTCTTTGCGTACCATCACTGTATCTCCTCCTCTCACTTGGGCCTCCTTTTATAATCTTGAGTTTACCCTAAATCCAAAACCCTAGATCATCTCCAAAGTGATTAAAGGTTGAGATTAGATCCCACCTTCACTTTATGATCTAATGGTTAGGATTTAATTAGCTCACTAATGCCAAATACTTAGGCATTTGATGTTAATTAAACTCCATTAA
>CBVK0102983756.1:0-13138 GCA_900067695.1 Picea abies
CCAGCAGTCGTGTTTCAGCATTCGTGTTCCAGCACCTGTGTTCCAGCATTCGTGTTCCAGCATCTGTGTTCCAGCAGTCGTGCTCCAGCATTCGTGTTCCAGCAGTCGTGTTTCAGCATTCGTGTTCCAGCAGTCGTGTTCCAACATTCGTGTTCCAGCAGTCGTGTTTCAGCATTCATGTTCCAGCAGTCATGTTCCAGCATTCGTGTTCCAGCAGTCATGTTCCAACATTCTTGACTGCTCCATAACCGATTTCCATCAATGACAACCTTAACCATCTGAGTCAGTCTTCTATTATAGCCATATCTCCAACAGGTCGATGATGGAGTTAAGTTGTCGTATTGTAATGTTTTAAAGAAGTTCTGATTCTCTGGTTATGTAACTTTATTTGAGACTTCTTGTTTAATGAAAGTCATCTTCTATTTCCATATTATTTGCATCTGATACTGAATGTTCATGATTGAATGATTCACATGGATTGTGATGACTGTGTTGTAATGCATGTTTGATTGCAGTGCAATTATAGCGTTTTCAGTTTCCTGAAACTTTGAATTCAAGAGGATCTTGTTTTCAGATTTTTTCCTCAGGCTGTGTTGGCAGCCATTTCGCATTTTTATCTTATCCTTATAAGCTGCCTACACAAGTGTTTTGGAACCCTTGATTCTCATCACAATCTTTTTATTAAAACAACACTACTATCTTGCGCATTCTCACACTTGCCTTTGGTTTTCGTTTTCACGACTACAAGTGTGAAAACCTTCGTTCAAAGTCATGTCGATGGCACTAAAATCATCGCTAGATTATTATGGTTACTCTTGTTTATGTGGTCAATTCATCTCTAATTCAATTATGGTCACACAGTTGGCAAGACACCAAAACCTTTACTCATTTGGCATTCTTTTTTTGTTAATATGACTTCATTTTTATAAGATTATGATGGTATTCTAATGATTATGATTGAGTCCTTGATTCAATGGTGGTTTGATGTTCTATTGTTTTTGGATCGAATTCAATGGTTTCATAACAACACATTAACATGGTGATAAAACCCTTAATTCAATGGTTTCATACAAAGCATACGTTTTATGATCGAATCCTTGGTGCTATATTCGAAACATTGTTTTGGTTTTAAATCATGCAAACGCTATTGTTGTGAAATTATTCGGGTCGACTTATCATAGTTTTCAATGGTTGTTTTATTGGAATTGATTTTAACGTACACCAATAGTGATTTGAGTCACCATAGCACCGTCGATTGTACATTTCGATATCACTGTTTTGCATGGGTTTATTTCATTCCACCACCTTCGTACACTTAGGCATTAATGCCCGCCTTGTATCTCGGGTTACCTCTGTTAGTCTCGGGGAAGCCTGTGAGCCTGCGGTCCTGCATTTACCCTGTCCAAACCCCTATCCGTCTACCTTGATCACTGTGTGTTCTATCCTATGGCACCTGTGGTGCGCATAGAACCTAATGGCATCCAAACGCTGCTGCTATTCGACAATGCTCATGAGGATTTGGAGAATAGCGCCTGGTTGATTTTTATCCAAAAGTTTGAGGGTTTCAACCTTTCGGTCGCCCAACAGTTTGCCCTCACCTTCGACAGATGCAGGGCTAAGGTCGGAGACATACAACTCGAGATAAATGAGTAATTCCTCAGCTCATCTACAGGCTTACCAACTATAGGGAAAAGGTGGTTTAAGAATTCTAAAGTGGACGAAGTCCCATGGCCGCTCCTATTCACATCAAGGAAGATTGTTAGTTGTGATAGAGGTATGCCTATCACTGCTCTCAAGTCCCGATGGCATGATCTATTAGCAATTGTTAAGCAATTCGTGACTTGCGAAGGCCGTTATGGTTTGGTGTTCCTTTACCATCTTCGCTTGCTAATGAATTTCATAGACTACCCTCTGAATATGCCACACTATCTCCTACACAATCTTTATAAAATGTCCAAATGATTTAAGCATGAGAAGGCTGATAGCAGCCTTTTCCATCACTGCTTGATCAAAATCATTATTGTCCATCATTTGAAGCTTAATGGTGACTGTTGGAAAGCCTTCCTATCAAGAAATGGCTTTGCCACTTCCGAGTGTGTCCAAGTGGACAAGGTTGTGGTCACTGAAACCCTGGTTGGGCCTGCTGTGCCACCTCCTACCCTTCTACCCCCTGTCAAACCATCGAATTGCCCCAACATTGACCTACCCGATACCATGGACGACCCGTGTGCTAAAGACAATACTAAGACCGTCAAGAGGCCTGTAAGAAAGAAAGGTAAAGGTGATATTGGTGTCAACAGTAAGGGAAAAACAAATGCACGATGGATATCTAGATGTGCTCGGAACAAGCCCAAGCAAAACGTAGACCAGAAGCCTATTGTGTTGAGCGAGGACTCGGACTCTGAGATTGAACGTTTCTTAGCCGAGGAATACCCTTACTCTCATGGCCTCTACTTTGTGGAACCCTATGACTATGTTTCTAACCTACCTCCGTGCCTCAAGAACGACCCTAACTTCCCGGGAATTAAGATTCACAGTGAAACCCCTGGTAACTTGAAAGAACCCTCACCTGTAATGCCAAGGATCGATCAATCACCGTGTACTCAATGCAAGTCTTGGCTTGAATGTTACTACACAGATGTTCCCCTGTTGCAATCTAAGATTAAATCATTAGATGAATGAGTTACTGTGTTGTCAAAGGAGAACGATAGGGTACAAGCCAACGAGAAGAAGCAAAAGACTACGGGTTCAATTGTCTTAAAAAATGTTGAGGTAGAAACTACCTTTGTCAAATCAAATTTATCCTGATCGAATCGTTTTCTACAAGCCCAGGTATGTATTTCAACATCAATTTTGAATGATTTGGTTAGCTGATTGTGTTCGCTTCCATTTAGTTCTATTTGTTTAAATAGTTAAAAAAAAAAAACGATTCTGTTATTTTGATTTCATTTTGAATTATGTTTTCATTGAAGATTTGTTTGCTAAAATCGTATAGTTATGTTTTGATTGAACCAATTTAACATGATTTGATTGCTCTTGAATTAGTATAACGATTGTGTCAGCCCTAAGTTAGTTCGATTCATTTATGTTTGGTTTGATTCACAAACAATGCTGCGTGCCTTGAATTAGCATAGTCATTTGTGTATGAGTTGGATTAGTATCAAAGATTGGTTTGATATGACTCTGTTAGTTTTGGATTTAAAGAAGATTCTGTTGAGTGTTGGATTGACATATTGTGTCTATATTGAATTCGTACCAAAGATTTGCTTGATATTCGTTTATAGTCTATTTTGATTGAAATTGATTCAAAAAAATGATTTCGTTGAAACAATTCTGTCTGTTTCAAATTGGTAATAAAAGTTGTTTGACAGATCGTACATATCCCTGTTATCATTTGATTAATTGAACACGATTTTGTTTGTTTCAAATTGGCATAAAAGATCTGGTTACTTCTAGCGTGAATGATTTGCTTTGTTTTCAATTAGTAATTAAAGATTTATTTAATAGGTCGAATATATTTCTGTTAGTTTTGGATTGATTTAAAACAATTCTGTTTTCAAATTAGACCAGCTACAGAATCGTGAGATTCTATAGCTAGTCTTAAAATTTAGATTTTTGTTAATTTTACAAATAAAACATTATCTAAACTTGTTTATTCTTGTCCACTTTCAGGTGCCTATGAATTTCAATGGCAAATTGGATATGTTATGGCAGTTTAGAACATGTTTTTTATTATATAGTTTTGTTTCAAGTTGTTAGTCATAGGCAGAAATAGAGACTTGGGAGATTGTTCCCAGATTTTTTGTAAACTGTTTTTGATAATTCCCACAGGGATGTTTTACCTTGTGGCCTTTTTATACTCATTAATTTTTGTAATGAACCCATCACTGTTGGGAGAACAAAGACTATGGATTTATGATGATACAGACTCGAATGGAAGTGGATCTTTTGTAACAGCTTTAGCTTTCAATTTATCATACTTTCGTTCAAGTTTTGTGCATTTTAATTTGTGTTTAAGTTATTGACTACTTTAGATATCAAAAATTGTTACAGGTTGATGCGTTATAACTTAAATTCTGTCCATATCTTATGTATCTAAGTTTTCGTACAACAATTACTATGTTTTAATTTAATGAATAAAGGTTTATCTACTTCGTTAAATGGACTGTTCTATACAAATCTTTGCACATGGATTTATCCAACTGTGATGATTTGTAAACTTTAAGATTGTTGTCATTTTATGTCTTGTTTGTTTTGTCATTCATATTTGAAGAGCACTGCTGCTTCCTGTTTACAAGAAGTTTGTGGAGAATCTGGTGCGAGTTTCCTCCCACTGAACAACTAAATCAAGTACTGAGCACATGACAAATAGGAAGAGTTACTTCAGGTTAGATCGTTATTTGCAATTTGATAGTTAATAAATTCCAGAATTCTCAGTAGTTTAGATAGATGTATAGTTTAGTTTTATAGTACAAATTGTTATTTTAATTGTTTAGCTTTGACAGTTGTCATTTTATTTTTGTCTCATAAAAATTATAAAAATAAAAAATAATGGTTTCGCTGCCACAAGGCATTTTACCAATGATTTTTGCAAATTTAGATTAAAATTTGTATTCTGTAAGTACTGTAAATAGTTTCTAATTATGTTGATAACTGAACATTTAATTTCATAGGATTATTATTGTACAGTATTAGTTAGTAAAATGTATATAAACATTTCAGATTTGTTTATAGTTTGCTTTAATTGTTGTTTTCATTTAGATTAGTTCCTTTAGTTTAGTTTTCTTTTGTTTTCCTAGGACTTAGATCGGCCAATGGAGCTGCTAAACCTGTCGGAGTGGATCATCCCAAACGGCTTGGGTTATTTAGACAACCCCAGACTGGATCCACCCCTATAGTTGACGAGCGTTCATTTTCACCCGTCAACAAATGGCACTAGAAGGATGGCCTAAAAATTATTAATGGCACAAGGTGGTCGTAAGACTCCTCCACCACCTAACTGCTCGCCTATAGTGAAAAGAAGTCATTCAAATGACAACATCGTCCCTCAAACAACAACCACATCAAACGACGATCCAGAGATCACAGTTGAACTAGTAACCCCGAATCCTATAGGTGGTGACGTACAAGAGATTGTCTGCCAATCTCTCTTAAGAACACATAGTGACTTCGCCCGTTTAAGGCAACCAAATCGGCCTTTGGACCAACCTTTAGAATTCTCTGAGATCAGAGAGCATCTTGGAGGCACTAACCTCACTTTAAACCCTACATATCCAATCCTCACTCCTGCTGTGGGAGGATCTGGAATACCACCCTCACCACCTCCATCACCTCCTTCTTCTTCTGGAGAAGAATCTTCTGACGAAGGAAGTTCCCCTTCTCAGCCTTCCACACCGCCTACACCAATGGCCAACTAGAACAATCCTGCCAGGCTCTGCCTCGACCAGGATGTAGTAGCCGTACCTGGGCCTCAACATCCCTTACCCAAACATCCAGAGAAGTGGCTTCCCAAGTTCGACCCTGACTCAAAACAGAGCGCTGAAGATCACATTAAAATGTTTATGTTATCCATTAGACTCCGTAATGTCGAGCATGAAGACGTAGTCTGTAGGTTGTTCCCATACACTTTCAAGGGCAATGCCTCTACCTGGTACTTTGCCCGACAACCCCATACCATCGTGTCTTGGGAGAAGTTCGAATCCTGCTTCCTTGAGAAGTTCGGTGACGATAAGTCCCTAGAAGTTCTAGTCATGGAGCTTTCTAGTTTAAGAATGAATCCCAAAGAGAAAATCAAAGACTTTAACCAAATATTCTTAACACTTAAGAACCGAATCCCTATGGATTCGATGCCTGCCGAGAATCTTATCATAGCATACTATACTAAGGCCTTGCATCAAAGTATAGCCATTTGGGTAAAACGATCTAAGAAAGCCACGTTGTTAGAGGCCTTCGAAGAGGCCAGCCAGATTGAAAAAGACATCCTTAGTTTAAAAGACACTACTAGCAACGAAACGGAGACTAGTTCATCTTCCAAAAAGAAGGTCAAAATCCTTGAAAAATTAACTAATGTCGTTCAAAAATTGTCAAATCAAGTTATAGATTTGAAAAGGACGGACGAAGAAGCTTCTTCGAGCAAAGGGCCCTACAAACCCCCATTCATGAAGCCTTTTCCCACCAACTGACCTAATCCAAATACCGAGGGCCTAAATCTAGAAAGTCTGCAATTCTCCCTTCAAATAATTCTAGAAGACCAAGATAACTTGGTACCCCTTGAGATTCTTGAGGAGGTAGTTGAACAAGAGACAGTTGAAGAAGAAGAATCTTCTCCGAACATTTTTGGACACTTCTCAGTAACATTTTTCAAGATAATTTCGAGACAGTACATCCCTACAATACTAGGAGTAAGACAACAAACAAACCTTCTTCCGAAAACACTATGACTTTGCCCCCAAAGCAATCTAAACCAGCTGAGACTAAACAGAGTCATGTAAACCCCAACTTATATTATGATTTAGTTGAAGATCTAAAAAGGTTAAGGGCTAACATTTTTGTTTATGAATTGTTAAAATTTCCGTTTCTGCTACAAAAAATGTTACAAAATATCGCAGAGAATAGCAAAAATGGTAATTCAAGCAGTAACAAGGTTGTTCAGAACAAAGTTCCTCAGAAGACTTCCGTTAAGAACAATCCTGATCCTCATGATAAAGGAAGCCTTCCTGTAAATAATTTAACAAATGTAGATAAATTAGCTTTAGAGATTGCGAGTAAAAAGCCACAAGCTTCCACCCTTAGTACTCGCCGAAATGTACCTCCATTTTTGTTAACTTTCGAAATTTTTAATAGGAACGTGCACAATTGTATGGTAGATTCAGGAGCGTCATCCAATGTGATGCCATGGTCTGTATGTTAGAAGATTAATGCTGAAGTTGAACCATCCACTTTAAAAATCATCCAACTTGATCGAACTAGTGTTAAATTCATAGGCAAATTAAGGAATATGCTTTTAAGATTATCGTCTAACCCCAAAGTTCATCAAGTTATTGATATTATTGTTGTGGATATTCCAGAAGTTTATGGTTTGTTTCTAAGCAGAGACTGGTCGGAGCAGCTACACGGCTATTTCGTGATAGATTGGTCTCACCTGTGGCTGCCCGAGAATGGCAAGCCCAACAAAATCAAGGTAAATCGTGAACGTTACCTTAAGTTCATGGTCATATATTTGAATGATCCCAATGAACCATTTACACCTTCTTCCTATTCACCCGAAATACAAGGGATGGATACCTTTTTGAGAAATTTCATCACTGAGACTTCAGCTATCACCAACCCATAACAACAATCCGAGATTGTAGCATATGTCCAACCAACAAATTCTACACCATGGTCTCATGCACCTGATAAAAATCAAATTTGTTCTCTATACTTTGATGGGTCAAAGTCCAAGGAAGGCGCAGGTGCAGGCTGGGTTATTATTGATCCCGCAGGTAACAAAACCCTGATTGCATGTAGGCTAGAATTTGAATGTACTAATAACACATCAGAATATGAGGCTTTATTGTAGGGCCTCGAAAAATATTTAGATATGAACATTCAAAATTTGACTGTCTTTGGCGATTCCGAAATCATGGTTAGACAGGTAAGAGATTCTATCCATTGTCTGTCTCCGCATCTTAAAAGCTACCAATCCGAGGTATGGAATTTAATGAATAAGTTTTCTTCTTTCAATATAAATTCTATTCCTAGATTGAATAATTTTGAAGCTGATCTATTAGCTAACGTAGCTTCCAAAATCTTTCCCGCAGAAGGCTTGTCCCCGAATTCATTCTCCGTCAAACTGTTGTTCATGCCATCCGTTCTCGACAACATCACGAATCGGAGAGTCTTCGACGACGATCAACATATTATTAGCTTCCCGCATATGGAATAAACTTTTCAAGGCGTGGTGATTGACAAATGCACTCATGATGACAATTTGCATGATTTCACAGTAATACCAGATCTGAGGTCTCCTGAATCTTCATCGGACATGGTAAATTCGATCCCTAAATCTGTAGTTAGATTAGAGAAATTTTATGATCTTCAAGATAAATTCAAAAAATCGGTCAACTGTAAAACCAATAGTTCCTCATTATCGTATGAAAAATTAAACTTGGGGACTAATGACAATCTCTAGTGCATTAATTTAGGGGTGGGGTGTTCTGAACAAGAAAAAGTTGCATTTATTAAATTGTTTAAGGAATTTAAATATGTTTTCGCATGGATGTATGATGAGCTTAAAACTTTCGACCCTAACATCATACAACACGTCATTCCTATGAAAACCCAAACCTTACCTTTTCAACAAAAGTTAAGAAAAATGCACCCTAAGCTCGAACCGACCGTCAAAAAAGAATTAAATAAACTCTTGAATGCTAAGATAATTTTCCCAGTTAGGCACACACAATGGGTTTTTAACCTTGTCCCTGTCCGGAAGAAAAGTGGGGAAATCCGACTATGCGTCGATTTTCGAAACCTTAATAGAGCGTCTGATAAAGACAACTACCCTGTCCCACCTATGGAACAGATCCTTCAACAGGTATCTGGTTCTGAGAGACTATCCTTATTGGCTGGTTTTTTAGGGTACAACCAAGTCCTGATGTCTCCTCCAGACCAACTTAAAACTACCTTCCGCACTCCATGGGGCACCTACACTTACAGGAAAATGCCCTTTGGACTAATTAATGCCAGTGCCACTTTCCAGAGAGTGATGGACATCGCTTTCTAAGGCTTAATCAATCAATCCGTCATAGTTTACTTAGATGATGTTACTGTATTTTCCAAAAACAAAACCGATCATCTAGCTCATTTAAGAGCCGTTCTACAACGATGTCGTAAATACAACATTTCCTTGAATCCTAAAAAATCTATCTTCGCAGTAGAACAAGGTAAACTCTTAGGATTTATTGTGTCAAGCAAAGGGATGATTATCGACTTTGAAAGGACTCAAGTCATCTCAAAACTCCCCCCTCCCTCAACCAAAAAGTCTATGTAGTATTTCTTAGGACATATAAACTTCGTCAGGAGATTCGTTCCCAGTTTCTCCGAGATGGTCAGACCTTTACATAATTTAATTAAGAAAGATGCACAATATCGTTGGGGACCCTTAGAAAATCAAGCTTTCAATTCAATAAAAAAGGCCATAATAGACGCTCCTTCTCTCATGAGCCTTGACTTTTCGCAAGACTTCACACTCTACACATTTGCTTTTGACCGCTCTTACACTGCTGTCCTAACTCAAAAGAACATTGAAAACAATGAAGTACCCATTGCCTTTATGAGCTCTTCTTTCAAAGGCGCAAAACTTAATTACCCAACAGTAGATCAACAAGCCTACACTGTTTTTAAAGCAATCAAGCACTTCTGATCCTATCTTTTGAAATCTAGGACAAAAATTATTGTCCCTTACCCAGCCGTCAGGAATCTCTTAGTGCAAAAAGAATTAGGTGAAAAGAGGGTGAAATGGGTTACCTCCTTGCAGGAGTACAACATAGAAATCACCCTAGCTCAAATAGTGAGAGGCCAAGGGTTATGCAAGTTAGTTGCTGATTCAGCAGCAGGACAACAAGAACAAAATGATGTCAAACCTAGGACAACACAATCAAAATGCAATCTACTATGCTCAAAACTCTGTCAGTCCCTGGTATGACGATATAAAATTCTGTCTTAAACATGGGTCATCCCCCCGTCACCTAGATTCCACTAAAAGAAGAGAATTAATATTAAAATATGCCTCCTTTCATTTGATTAATGGTATTCTGTTTCGTCAAAATTTTGATGGAGTACTAATGCGCTGTCTTGAGAAAGATGAAGCAGAAAAAATCTTACTAGAATTACACGCAGGAGAAGCTGGTGGGCATTTTGGTGGTGATACCACTGCCCATAAATTTTTGAGAGCCGGTTATTACTGGCCCACACTTTTCAGAGACACCCATGCCTTGTGTCGCAAGTGTATTATTTGTCAAAAAGCATCAGGGCGGTTACAAAAACCATCCTTTCCTTTGCAGCCTGTTTAAGTAGACTCCCCTTTTCAGCAGTGGGGCCTTGATATTATAGGTCCAATTAATCCACCATCCTCACAACAACATAAATTTATCATAACAGCCACAGATTATTTCACCAGGTGGTCTGAAGCTTCCGCATTAAGAACTGTGAATACCAGTCAGGTAATTGCCTTTTTAAATTTGAACATTATTACTCGTTTTGGTATCCCTAACTGTTTAGTATTCGGTAACACTTCTTATTTTTCGTCTCTTGAGATGAGAAACTTCGCTCTAGAAAAAGGAATTAAATTGAAGTATTCTGCCAGCTATTACCCTCAGGGAAATGGATTGGCAGAATCAACGAATAAGAATCTGATTAAAATCATCAAGAGAACGATATATGAAAATCACAAAAATTGGCATAATTCACTGTTAAACGCAATCTGGGCTGATAGGGTGACACCAAAGATTGTTGTAGGTAACTCCCCCTTCTTTCTCATCTATGGTAGAGAAGCAATTTTGCCACCACATATTCTTCTTCCCTCACTACAACTATCACAGAAAATACAAGAAGAATACTGTCCCCCTTTGGAGAACCAAATTAACGCTTTAATGAAACTAGAAGAGGTAAGAGCCCAAGCTAAACGTGAGTTAGATCAACATCAACTAGTGGTCAAAAGCTGGTTTGATGCCAACTCTGCCTCTGATAGGAACTTCGAAGTAGGTGATCTTGTCTTAAAATGGGACAAACCGCATGAGGGAAAGGGAGAGCACACGAAGTTTCAGAACTTATGGCTTGGACCATTTTTAATTGCTGAGAAATTAGGTCCCATCTCTTTCCGATTACATAATCTAGAGGGACAGCCAGACACCTATTCAGTGAATGGCCAAGCTATGAAAATGTATTTCACTTGATAACAATCCTGTGTATACTATGTAAATATTTTTCTTTTGTTTTGTTTTCTTTTACTGTTTTGGTTTTGATTTTTCCCCTTGTACTTATCAGTTTTTATTTTTGGAAATACACATACCTGTATTTTGAATTGTTCAGACAAAGAAAACAGAAAATTATTTCACTGAAATGACTGTTGAAAAATTGTCTAAACATCAATTATAATATACTTCTGAAATTTACAACCATGTTTGAAAGAAGTTAACTGATTTCGATCTCTGAGTGAAGCCTGTCACGATCATCCATTATCTTCTTATGCTGTCCCTGTTCCTTAAGGGAACAACTCAGAAGATGTCTCCCTGCCTTAGAAGGTCGGTTTTGCAAACAAACCATCTCTGGATCTTAATGAAGGACAATCTTAAAAATTCTTTCAAGGTCTGTAAAAATATGCTTAAAATATCATAATTTTCAGCGTCACCCCGCTCAATTATATATCTTTAAAAAATTAAATCATAAAAGAGTTGTGGGAAGTGCTTGTAAACCCACCGGGATGCTGAACAGGTCTGCTGGCAGCGGGTAAATGCATGCATGACGCCAAGACAACTTCGTCGGGGTACTGAACAGGCCTGCTGGCAGTGAAGCAATGTCGGGTATATGAAAATTCGTAAGTATGAAATCTCTTGACCTTAAATGTCCTTTATTTTGATCTGGAACTTCTTGGCAGGATACAGATATCAGAGTGGGTTAAATGGCAACCCTGTCGAGACTATGGACGCCTGCTGGTAGCAATGGATCTATCAACAATATTGGAGATTTTATCTTTAATATCGTGGCTTGCTTGTCTTAAGACTGTTATCAATTTTCTTCCCTTAAGCACTGCTGGAACTATTTGATTAATGATGATGTTTAAACAATTTTCTGGTTGTTTTTTTTTTAGAATTATTCTCATTATCATAATCTGAATTTGTTCTTTTGGAAGAGATAACTGCTTCTACCAGTTTGTCGCTATTGTTGGCAGCCATTTCGTATTTTTATCTTATCCTTATAAGCTGCCTACACAAGTGTTTTGGAACCGTTGATTCTCATCGCAATCTTTTGATTAAAACAACACTATTATCTTGCACATTTGCACACTTGCCTTTGGTTTTCGTTTTCATGAATGCAAGCGTGAAAACCTTGGCTTGACGTGTTACACGTCAAAATTGATCAACTGGATAAGTGTTGCATTGTCCCTATCAATCGTCGTAAGTGTCGCATCTTCCATACAACTTTCGCAAGTGTCGCAAGTTGGTCACTAGTGTCGCAAACGATGTTCAGACATAATGCCATGATAACGACACTAAGGAAGCACTTATAACATCTCACATGACTGATTTGAAGGAGGAGAACTGGTTTACTGGAGTAAAATAACTCTTAACACCTGAAAGGAACCCTGAAACAAAGGTTTGGAGGGGGAACGCTCCCCTACTTCAGCTCCAAAAGCACTGGCGCTCCCCTATAATGCTTCAGGGAGCATTATAACGCTCCCCAGCCCCTTTTGGAGGAGCGCTCCTCATCTTGAGAGCGCTAGTGCTTCCCCAAGGCTTACCAAGGAGTGCTACAACGCTCTAATGCCCCTTTTAAGGGAGCGCTCCCTATTCTGGGTCGGTTGTTAGCCCATTGAGGAGAATGAGGAAAGGATATTTCGAGATTAGAAGACAATTGTGCTTGAATTATTGGTTTCATCAAGAGATCCCTGACCTAAGGAGAAGGTTCCCAAATTGTTCTAAAGATAACTCAAGAGGTTAATCCCCTCTTAACCTATATAAACAGGCTCTATGATGGTGGAAAGGGGAAGAATTGAACATATGAAACTTATGATCTTGGAGGAAACTTACCCTCAGCCAAAGGAGAGTGATCAGTGAAGCTGCTGTTATCCAGGTTGTGGATCTTTCAGGCAAGGGTTAGACGAAGGGGACTTGACGAAGCTGTCGCATTCACATCTACGATTGTAAGCACTGCTGTCGTTATTCTCATTAATATGACACGCTTGGCCTGTTTCTTTCTAGTTTGTGTCTGATGTTACATGAACTTATCATTTGTTGATAGAAATGTTTTCAAGCTAATATCAATAGAGTAGGAAGTAGTCGTATCTTGTTTTGTCCATAGAGCTCAGCGAGGAGCAAAGGATTGGAGTGCAACTCAGAGCGTGCAGGGACAAACGTCGATTAAGAGGTACTTCTGTTAT
>CBVK0102983772.1:0-12480 GCA_900067695.1 Picea abies
AGGCAGTTATGCAACACCTTATCATGTATGTTCAGGGATGTGTAGAAGGGAGGGGATGAATCATCTTTATCTTCTACCATGGGACCTAGGATGATTGTTGTATTTTCATCTTGGAGATTTACTGAGTCTGTGGTAGGCTGAGGTGGCTGGGACTGTAATAGTTTAGAGAGGGACCTTTTGAAATATTTATTTTTAACTAGTTCTAAGAGGGGTACATGAATTCTAATTTTTTGAATTTTGTGCTCGAAACTAAAGGAGGAAGGAGGCTTAGGAATTTCCCTTGCCTTTGAGATGGGATATTTAACTATTGGTGGGAGATTATAAATTTTCTTTTCTTTGGTGATATTTGTCACTTGTTTAGTAGGCTTCTCCACCATTAGAGGTTGATCAGAATTTTCTTCTTTCTTCTCTGACCTGAGGTTATATTTACTGGGACTGCTATTATTGCCTTTCTCCCCTTTTCTCAACTCATTTATTTGACTATTCATAAGAGACTCTTTGTATGTTGCTTGAGTCAAATGTGGAAAAGGGGAGGTGTCTTCAATACAGTGAATTTCAGGACCAAGCTCATTTTTATCCTCTCTTTCCTCATCAACAATAAGGTTATTTTGGAGAGGAGTTTGAATTCTCTAATCATCTCTATCTCTGTTCCTATGTTCCGCTGGCATAATCTATGGAAAATTGTTGTTTGGCCTCCTGAAATTTCCTCTGTTATCAACGTTCTGAGGATTTCTGTAAGTCTATTTTCCCTCCACTTTCATTTTCTCCATCTTTGCAGACAAATTCTTTACCATCTTTGTCAACTCATCCATTTGAGAGTAATTTGTAGAAGAACCAGATGTGGAGGCTTCAGATCTCTTTTTGGGTATGTCTCTATCAACTTTATTTCCAAGTCAATCAACAACAAATATATTTGACTCAACTTCCACAGGCGAGTCCTCCATGTGAGCTAGGGAAGTGGCTCATCTTTCCCTCCACAAAAGGCAAAAATCTAGGTCAAAAGTGCTAGCATAAATAATTTTGGCTGAAGTTTCTGAGGGATTTATCTCAGTAGGGATCTTATTGTACATCTTATTGAACCTTAGAGAAAATCTCTCCTTCCTTTCTCTTCAAATATCTGAACTTTGTCATGTAATACATGAAGTATTTCTTATCTCCCCACTGTCTCAAGAAGGCATTATACAAAACCTCAATCCCATCGATGGATCCAGGAGGTAGGGACCTAAACCACTTCCTAGCCTCACCTTTAAGGCTATGAACAAAAATACTCATCCATACATCTACATGCATGATGACATGATGATATGTAAAACTGTAAAAGGCTTCAATATGTTCTTCTGTAGTTATGTCCCCTTCACCTGTAAACCTGGGTAGCTTCTTAAGGTAGCCATCTGTTGGAAGGGCATTGAGAGGATGATGTAACAAAAGGAGAGCATACCTAGCAGCTATAATGGCCTCCATTCTGGTCATGGGGGGATTCGCTCCTACCATAGGGATATTAGGAGGAGAAGAACTAGGAGGATAAGGGGTTTGAATAGCGGATGCTGGAACTGAACTTTCAGGTGGAAAGGGAAAAAATGGAGGATTTTGAGGAGAGGCTATAGGACTGGAGTTGGTAGAGGATTCCCTCTCTGCGGTGGCTGCAACAGTAATAAGAGGAGGGGTGGTAAAGCTATGAGTAGGGAAATATTCTATGGTCCTGGACCTGGGCCAAGATACAGCTTCAGGGGAGAGAGGAGTGACAAGGATTTCTCCCTCCAATCTCAGACCGAGAGGGGAAAACTCAACAGGAACACTCTCAAAATTTAGAGTTCTAGAAACTTCAGCAGAAGGTATGACAGGGAAATGGGAAGCAGTAAATGGAGTTTCTAGAGATGGAGATGGGGTATTATCAGAAATACCTTGCTCAAAAGTAGAAGCTCCTTCTCTATGGGCCTTTCCCTTTCTGATCATTCTTTCTGGATCTGCTTCAGGTGTCGCCAAGGGAAGCTGCGGGGTAGACCTCATGTGTCTGCCTCTGGAAGCCACGACTAAAATAGTAGGTTCATCTTAGTGGAGTCGTCGCAATGGAGTCTCCAGGTGCATGGTAGAAATATTGAAGGGCTCTGATGCCTAATTCACCTTTAGAACCAGAGGCTCAATGTCATTCAATTCTGGGGAAAATCTTCAACTTCATCCCCAACAACGGTGCCAGAAATGTTAGCGTTAGAAGACACTCCTGAATTGCAGCAGGAGTAGATCTTGATGCCCATCAGTTTTATGTCATGATTGGTATATAAAAGAGTGATCAACTGGGAGTAAAATCAATACAATATCATTTTAACTCAGAATTATGGACTGAGGCTATGCATGGATAGGTGAGGTCTTAATCTAACTTCAGTCAGTAGGTTGCAGTAAAGGTGACCAGAAAGAAGACATCTATGAGAAAGTGCGAAATTCTTCTATGAGCATCAATCTTTCAATAGCCTGAAGAGGAAGAATTTAAACACAAGAACATTGAAAGAAATCGTGACAACGTTACAATAAAAACTTTATATAACACTGTCACAATGCTTTATGTGACTCAATCAATCATAAACTCTTTGAACACTAGATGGAAACCAGATGAAATAAGAAGCTGACTATCATTAGACTAGAAATTTCACATATAGATACATAAATAGGGAAAGCTAGTTCTTCATTAAAACTATACAACAGGGAGCTTAGCTCTACCAACGATGGATACCAAAAATGGAAAAAATGCCTTCATATACTTGGAGCAAAACCCAACAAAATTTTCAAGTTATTGCATTGAAGGCATTACATCTGCATGTTTACTGGAAAACTATGCATGCAGTCTCTGGACCATCATGCACTTCGGTCATATGACATCGTGCTCCAGAATGGGCCTACAAGGAGTTGACAAACTGACAGTCCTCTCCTAGGATTTCTATTTATGGTGGAAATGATGTTCACCCACCATCAATTGCTTCAATAACAACTTCCTTGGAATGGAAATGACCCCAATCAACTCTGTATCTTTGAGACATGGAGGCCTTCTCATGATTCCACCTAGATATGCTAAACAAATTCATGGTAAGACGTGGAGGTAGAGGTGATAACTAAGGCACTTGAAGGGAAGTGACGGATGAGCGGTGACCAAGCAGAGGTGAATTGGCATACTAGATGTGGAAGTGAGACAAGGAGAGGCCAGTGGACAGATGTGGCAGATCTTGTGGGCCCCACAAAGATACGGTGGTTGGATGTGATTTGTCGATGGAGAACAGGTCTCCTATGATGGGATGACATGGTAGGGAGAGGGACAGGTGTGGGAAGACAAGATGGAGAAAAAAAAATGATATGCCATGAGGGTGAGTGGAAGGTAAGTGTGTCATAAAGAGACAAGGGGGAAACGAGTGATGTAACTGGTGGACAGGAGGCCTAGTGGAACACAGGTGGCAAGAGGAGGGGGGGTGACGCAAGGAGGAGATGCCATGATAGCAAAGGGGCCCACACTAGAAAACTGCCCATATCAAGCCCCCCCTCACCCATTAAAGGTAGAACGATGGGGGGGGGACCGAAAATCTGGGTGTGCATATTCTGACTGCCTAGATCTACGTGCTACATAATCCAAAGCACTTATATGCCCTCGACTTAGGATAAGTGGGTTTTTGACCCATTGTTTTCCACTTTTTTTCCAAAGGGGACACTTCATAGGAAAACACCTCGCATACAAGATTATGTGCTAATAGTTTCTTTCTTGAAACTCTATGTAACTTGCTTGTTCACTACTTGAAGTTTCCATAGATGCAGTTTTAGAATCCTCATCCATGTCTAGGCCACTTATAAATTGGACCACCACATCATTCTCAGGGGAAGAAAGGCAACTTTGAAACACTTTTCCTTGCTGGAAATCTTGTTGCATACTTATATTAGTTTCAGAAGGAGGAAAATAATCTTTAACAACAATTTCTTAATCAACTTCATCTTCCTTTCCAGGCTGATAGTTGAGCACAGGTTGCAAATATGAACTGAAGTAACCTTCCATGTAATCAACCACATGATCATTAAATGTATGAGAAGGTTGTTGGTCTTCTTCACTGATAACAATTTGCTCATGTAAAAAAGTGCCATTGTGAATGCAATCAGACTTTCCTTGTTCCTACGTTATCTCATGATTTTCTTTCAACAATTCAAAATAAGAAAAACATAGAGGAATATAGTTTTCATTTGCAAGTCCATTGCGTTTTGAATATTCTACATCATGTCTGGAGGATTTCTGATTTGAAACATTATAAACATTTTTCTTCAGCAATTTGAAAGAAGAAAAACACAATGGCAAGGTTCTTTCACTTGTTTCCAATCCCTCTTCATTCTCTTCATTACTGGCATATGCATGTTCCCCAATTCTTTTAGATTGTCGAGCACACTTACTTTAAGGTTTCTCTTTAACCAATGGCTGCAATTTCTTGTCAATTTTTTCTACTAACTCAATGTAATTTGGCATCAAAACACATTCCATTACTTCAACAATGATCTTGGAATTTTCTTTCAGAAATTTAAATGAAGAAAATCATAAAGGTAAATAATTTCCTTCAGCTAATTCGATACTTTTTTCTTGGTAATTGTGGTATGTAGGCTGATTTCTTTCATTACATTGCTGAAGAGGAACAATTTCTAATAGAGAACATGCAGTTGGTTTTTCTAGGAAGTCACCCTCATAATCATCATCATATTCATCATATATAGGCAAGTACAAAATATAGGCAATGTCCTCCAACAAGAACAAAATTGGAACATCAACTTGCTCTTCAAGAGACCGATTTGCAAACTCATCTTCTTGGAAATTTACAAATGAATATATGAAACAATCAACTCCATGCTCATCAGGGGATAGATCAAAAGATAAATTAGCACCTCCTTTTTCAATAAGTGGAATACATTCTTTTGCAAAATCATTAACATTGGAAACTTCAAGAAGACCTATGATATTTTCAATTCTATGCTCAAGATTCCAATCAAATTTATGTTCATATTTACTTTCATTTTCTTGAGTATTCAACCCCTCATTTTGAATCTGTTTACATGCTTGGATATTGTGTTGAATGTCCTAAGTGTCATTAAACATTTTTTGTAAGGACTTAGGTCTTCTTTCCATCAGGAGGAAAGACAAATCTGGATGAAGAGTAATTGCATAATGGAGCATGGAAACAACTTTAATGGGTTGAATTTCTTTGGGAAAATTGTAATAGGTACTGGAAAACCTTCTACTGAATATATAAATATTTTTATTGTTCTTCTTTTTTAAATCATACAACTCTATAAGATGTAGATCCAAAGATTTCCTCCTTCCCCAAAACTTTAAAAAGACATCCTTAAATTCCTCCCATGAGCTAATTGTCTCTAGATGCAAACGTTTAAACCAATCTTTGGTGTCCCCTTTAAAGGATTGAGAGAAGGCCCTCATACAAACATCATCATGGTCAATCTCAAAAAAATCTATAAAATGCTCAAACCCTTGGATGTGTTTTTTAGTTGAGCTGGCATCAGGTTCCCCATCGAACATAGGTAGGTACTCATAGTGTTTTGGATAAAAAGCATGAAGGTTGTGGGGTAAATTTAAGGTTCTTTATCTATGTTGAGTCTTGGAGGGTGTTGGATCAAGTGCAAGAGGTGAAATATCAACCCTGGTTTCATGAGGTTCATTAACTTGGTTATGGTCATCACATGGCTCAGATGTAATTTTTTTTATCAAAATCAGTGATACGGTGAGGCTATGCATGTACAACTTTAAGAGGAGGATATATAATTGTAATATTTCCATGATCATCATTAGAATGCAGCAGGTAAAGAAAAATGTGTCTAGCATGTTCAAGGAAGGACCAGAGGCAACTTATAAGAAACAATAAGATGCCTTGGAAAAATTCCAATTTTAAGTACTTGTTTTCTTCCATAATGCCTTTTCATACCTCTGTCAAGGGATCTCATCATCCAGTGGAGTCTTTGAATTAAATTTGAAGCTTGAGTGGAGTTGCCAATAATGTTTTGGAATTTGGATTCTGCATTGAGAGTGGATTTTCCATTGAAAATTTTGAATTTTTGGATTCTTCTACCAGTGGAATCACCTTCAAACTGTTTTTTGATGTGTGGAGTCACCAGATAAGGAATGAAACCAATATGTGCCCAAGTGTCTTCTGCTCTTAGACCTTAGACCTCAACCATGTCATTCTCTCCTAGGGAAATTTTTTCAATTTTGTCCCCGACGGCGGTGCCAGAATGTTAGCACTCTGTAAATTTGTTTTGGTTGATAAACAAATGATAGATGGAATTGTTTCAACCAAATTTAGAGCTGGGGACTAGCCTTCTCAACTCATAGAAGTCTCTCTCATGTCACTTGATATTTCTTTGGAAATCAGTGGTTAGATTTAGTTTGTTTTGGGAGTTTTATAAAGTTGTTGGCAAGGAAGGGGAGGGACACTCAAGGCTATGGAGTCAAAATTATGAAAGTGAAAGAAAACATTAACTAGCTTGTAGAACTCTCCAGAGGATAAAGGATAAATGAGGCAATGAACCTGAGTTATTAACTGATTTTAAGAAGGGTGTAAGAAGAAAGAGAAAAAAAATATCTGCATCAGAGAATTATTGAAATGAATTTTGAATTAGTTAAGAAGAGAATTACATCATTTAAATTGCTAAGTCGAGAGAGTCATAAGACGAATTCCAGACTCTTAACTCTCCAATTTAAAAGAGGAAAATGTAAAGGGTATTTTAGAGACATAATAAATACACACTATGATAGAAAACACAACTCATATCACAACCATTAGAATATTTTCATAAACAGTTCAAAATGATTTTGCATTGTATATTCACTTTAGCTCCATGGATTTACAAAGTCTTCCTACTACGAGGGTTGGCCCCTTGTCGGTCCATCCAACCATTTATTTATCTTTGTAATAGTATATATAGGTAGATTACATCTGTAATTCAGAACAAATCATCTTCCCCAAAGTTCCAAAAATAGTTGTCAGTTACAAAAGAGTAACGTACAACAACCAAACTCCTATTTTCTAGGGGACGTTATAAATAAAACTGACATATTTGAGTTTTTTTTCTTGAAGGCCACTTGTTAATATTATTACAAAATTCTCTGACACACACTAAATTTAGCTTGCAATCTATTTCATATTGGAAATTTCTTCTTTTAATGTATCAAGCCATGCAAGTTGGTTTTCCCCAATGCTTTCAACCACCTCAACTTTGATCCCTGTCTTCTATCACTTGCTCCACTTCCTCTTTACCACTCACTTGTAGCACCTGTCTACATATCAGTTGATGATTAAATACTTCATGATGGGATTTAATTTTACCTCTTCATTCGCTCCTGGCTCTCCCGAAGGCTTTGTATAAAATTTTGTTGCTAATATTCGAGCAACTAGTTTCTCTTTCTTCTCCATTGATGAATTTGTCATATTAGTTGAAAATCCTATTTCACTGAAGGCTACTTGGTCTGTCATATCCATCTTCCTTGGTTTTTCAGAAAGAATTAACTTATATTCCTTGGCTGAATAATTTGACCTGTTATTACCCCATTCTGAAACAGAACATTAATCGCCCAAAACAGAATAATGTAGCCCATGTTTTGAATGAAAATCATAATTGAGTGCCAATCATGAACTACTGACAAGAGTACTTGCAGGTACGTTGGTTTATCACATTTTTCCAATCTATTTCGAATGATGAGCCTTCCAGTTAGTTATCTGGTGGCGCTCACCTGGCATTGAACAAACGCAAAGTACCTGAACGAGTGGCGTGAGGTGATTTGATCAGTCGTCACCTTTCCCTTTCCACACACAATTTTTTTATTTGACATATTCAAATGACATTAGAACACATGACATCGGGGTGTGGTTGAGTAGTTTCGTGCTTACCCACTTTTCCCCTTGATATTCTTCTGGAGGTGACATGTGTCCATGGGTTGAAACGATGATATTTTCCCTGACCCGCTCTCTAGTGCTTAACCTTCATGCTAGTTGTTTTCCCGATATGTCTCATAACCGTTGATCTAGGCTGCACGAGATCTATGGTTCGTTGTGTCCCATTACTTCTGCATCTCCACCAATTTAACCCTGTCCACTAGATATGACCACACCCACTAATCTAACACTCCTCTATACTGATTTAGCATTCCTCCAAACCTCAAGATTTAGATTCCAAGAAATTATTATAGTGATAATAGACCTCAAGAAGGTACAATTGGTATTAGCTAAAATAACAACAAAGTAACTATACAAGCTACAAGTTAGTGTCACATAGGAAGTGCAATCACGAGCCAGAGAAGATATGACAAAATTGCAAGTCACTAGATATGGAAAAGATGCACTATAATTTTTTGTATATCAGGTCCAGTTGGAGACATAGGAGGAAAAGCAATGCGCAGATAAATTGGAGTAGAAGTTGAAGGAAGTCTTCACAAAAACTCCAGACAGTGCGCAAGAAACCGTGAGTAGTGTGGAAGAACAGATTCAAATAATCGTGCAGACACTCTAAGATTATAAGAAGGAGATGGAGGAACCCAAAGAAAATTTAACACCAACCACTCCTCCCAAAGTTACAGCTGAAAGGGAACAACAAGAAGCCCTGTAAGTAGATATTATGGATAGAGAAGAATAAAAGGTCACAAAACTGTTTGACAGGACCGCACAACTATGGATGATGTTGGAGGAAGATGACATGGTCCAAAAACTAGACCAACAAGAGGAGGAAATCAACACTGCAATGTAGGAGATGAAGCATTGACAAAATTCAATGAGCATTACAAAGCGATTGAAGGGTGCGCAGGAGATGAAGACCCTACAAACATAATTGAAGACTATGAAAAATAATAAGCAGGAAAGGCAAGCCCAGTTAGAACCCCTCCAGAAGAAAGAAACACAAATAATTGAGGAACTAGAGGAGGAGAAGACAAGGATGGCTCATGATGATACCAAGAGTGCAAAGTCTTTGATGAAACACATCACAGTGTAGAGGGTAGAGGAGCTCACATAGAAAGCTACACAAGTGAGATCCAAATGGGAAGAATTAGAAGGAAAGTTTCACAGCTTGGCGAAGGCTGTATAGGGAGCACACACCACTTGAGTGGCTCAAAATGAGCCACATGTCAGTGTTGGGGGCTTGTTGGGTGTAGGCCTATTTTGAGAAGGAAGTTTATTTTGGACACAGACCTATTTTTAGAGAAGGATCTGTTTTGGGGAAATACCTAACTTTGGAAAGGAAGACCTAATTTTGGATCGCAAGAAATAGGTGTCAACAAAGAAACATGTAGAAAAAATAAGGAAATGAAATGTGGCGCATAAGAAGGAAATACTAACCATGATAGGCTTAGGGTTTTTGATAAGAATTGTAATGGATATAATCCACAAAATAGTATAAATAAGGACCTAGGAGGTCTATGAGAGAGAATAGAGTTAGTAGAGGAAAAGAGAGTTTATTATTGTGAGTTTGTGGATCGTGGATTTAATAAGCATTGTAGAAGAGTGAAATAAGCTAGTTTTTAGGGTTATTTCACCGACTGTGGAGCCTGGTGTGATCTAGACTACCTCATAGAGGGTTCTTACCCTCATCTTGATTGTATTACTGAAGATGTAATGCTTGCAGTGCAAGATTTTGCAGCAGATTAAATAAAAGAGTAGAGAAGCTAGATCTTTGTGGATGTAGCCCCAAGAGGGGGTGAACCACGGTAAACTTTGTGTTATGTGTGATTTTTAATGAATGGTTACTTTATGTTTATAAATATCTTATGAATGAATGGTTAAACTAGAAATATCAGCATGCATGCATAGGTTTAAGATTAATAAATCAGAGAGATACTTGAATAATTAACAAGGATAATGCATAAGGAAGAAAGAACATAATCACAGATTCCCATGCATTTGTAAACTGCCAGCACTTGAGTATTGTAGTCATCCATAAAATCTATCTTATGTGAGACTACATTGTTCACCCTATTCCCAATGTTGCCTTCTGGTTTACCAGGAGGGATGATATTTTTTTAGGGTTTTGTTGGAAACCTGTTGAGATATGAACTTGGGTCAGACCAACAAGAAGAGGAAGATAACAACCAACAAGAACCATAAGAAAATATGTAAGCCTTTGAATGAGAGGAACGCTCAATCACCAATGGTTTCTTGAAGGAGTTCTTTACCAGAGACAAATATTCATCCCGAGACATCACAGTCAATAAAAGTACTTACTAATAAGTCAGGGGATGATGAGGAAAGAAACCGTCCTCAGGGGAACTTGGAACATCCCCACAAACTAAAAATTAAAAGAAAAATGACTAATTCACAACAAGAGAGAGAAGAAACACAGGCACCAAAAAATGATTTATTATTGGATAACATGGAATTAGATGTGGATATTGGAAATATCTCCTTCCCAAATGTAGAAGTAGTTTCTAGAGGAAATGAATAACATACTTATGCATTGATAGTCTAGGAGGAGATATTTTCCAATGAAGAAACATTTGTTGTGCAAAATTCCTCTTTCGATAGAGAGTCTAAAAAGTTGGTCTTTGAAAGAATTGTGAAGAGTAAAACTGAGAAATTGTGGTCCACCATTGATACACAAAATGTGTTTCCTTATAGATTATCTTACATTCATAAAGTTACAAGAAATGCATTGGACATTTCAATTTCCAATATGGAGAAAGCAAATGCTCAGTTAAAATAAAAAATTAAATAATTGGAAGCAACCCTCATGCCTCCACCTATTTTGGATTCCCCTATTTCCATGATTCGTCCCAATAAACGTTTTCCAGAAACCCCAGAATCAAGTTCTAGAGTCAAGAGAATCTCAAATTTGATTATTTCTACTCGACATTTTTTTGAAGAGAATATTAAGGAAATAATTTCATTGATCTTAGAGTTGTGGGATATGACAAAATGTTTTGCCTCTCTCAGTTTCAGAATCCATAATATCAGGGAATACTTGAGTTTTGATTTGAAAAATGATGAAGAGTTTTACACATATGGAGTTGTAATCTTTGCAATGACGGTTTCGTAAATGACAGAGCAGTTGAGAAAGAAATAAAATATACCCTCTTTGAGCCACATCAAACAACTAAAATCCTACTGGATTGAAAGAATTAACATATTAAAGGGACTGCCAACTCAATTGTTTGACTTATCAAGAAGGAAAACTGAAGCATACACAAAAATTATTGATTTATATATTGATGGAACCACTATTGAACTCCTATACCCTACGTATTTCTCAAATTCAATGGTCATGACTCAACAACATTTCGCAAGATGAAAACTTAGCTTCCTTGATTTTAGGGGCTTACATGAGTGACTGTAGGGGTATACCACAGTACCTAGGGTAGATGTCAAGTCACACTTTGTAGAGTATACCTGAAGGGTGATTCCATGTTCAAGTTGCACTTGCACCGGTAAGTTTCTGTAGTGTTGGTTAGCATAACTATTCTTCGAACTAGATAGTGGTTTGCTTGGCTTATCTTGTAGGAACTTTTCTAGTGTGTTCTTGGTTTTAAACTTTAGTTAAATCCTTACTGTGTCATTGATATTCTCACAAAGTGGAAGATCAAGAGCTTCGTCAGTCGTGAAGGATTTAGGGATTTCTTCTGGTTACATTGGAGCCACCATTGCCACCATTACGATGAAGAGTTGACCAACAAGGGTCATTTGAAGCGATCGGGCCATAGGAGACTATGACTGAGCCAACTCTAAGAGGAGATTACTCGAATCCGGAGGATTTCACTGTTTTTTACCTTGGAGTGGAAGCTCTCAGGTCGGCTAATCCTCTAATCACTGACTTGTCAGCGTCAATCTTGGTACAAGTTGTCCCTATGAGGGTAACACCTTATGAGCGTCAGATAGTCTTACAAGTAGTTATGGAAGAAAATGATGTTACTTCATCCATGATTCCTCACACTCCCTTAACGACTATCTGTTGTTGGGAAATAATACCCTATGGACTAACAAGCTAGGGATTAAACTTGCATGCAGATCATGACCCTTAAGAAATCACTTTTAACCTACCACCCCAAACCTAAAACCCTTTTTCACATACAAACATGGAAAGAACCTACTAACCTTTTTACTGATGTTTGGTGTAGATCCTCTGTTGCATTTTTATCCATTTGCTTCTGCTGCTCCTTCCAAAGACAATCCTGCAATCAAGACAAAACACTACGCATGCATGCTATCTTTCTACTAGAGGGTTAGGGATTAAGCATAAATTGAATAAAACATATAAAACCCACGCATTGGGATGGGAAAAGTATTCTTTATTAATCTCAAGATGAATCAACTTACAATAATAATATAGATCGGCCACCATTCCTTGATCCTGATCATAGGTTCCTCCTCTTCTTTGTCCTCCAACTGCTTTTCTTGAATTCTCCTGAAGCTTGAGGAAAGGCTAAAGGGTTGGGACAAAACGGATTCGGTAATTAGACAGAGTTTCTTTGCTATGATT
>CBVK0102983774.1:0-15560 GCA_900067695.1 Picea abies
ATTCAATCCAATCAGCAAGACTAGTCTTTTATAAAAGACAACAATCAATCAATTGTTAGAGAAATTCTTTAATCATAACTTCAAAATGACAATAATATTCTCTATCATATTATCCTCATGGAAGTTAGTATGTTCCCTATTGAATGTGAAGCCATAAAATGATATATCTATACAAACACAAGTTGGAAAAATTTGACCAAGAGAGGCTTCCCGTCATTTCCCTACAATCATGCATAACCTATCTTTGACTAAAAGGAGGTTGGAAAAAGGCACGAAAAATAACTTTGATAAATGGCTAAAGCTTTGGGATGTTTCCAAGGTGATATAACCCTATATGAGGATGAAAATAAAAATTGAAAATAAAGTGTCTAAATGTCCATGGAGCAATGAAAATATCAAAGACAAAAGAAAGTTTCATATTATAAAAACATCATTAATCCCAAACTCGATCATCCTTCCTACCCTAATAAGGTTGCAAACCTCAAGAAAAAACATGACGATAGATAAAATAGGAAATAACTAACATCAACTACATAATGAAATAGATAGATAGAGCTTTTCAAAAACTCCTTGGAATAAAATAATTCTCAATCTATGCAACTTAGAGGAGATTGAAGATGAAGTTCATTTATTTTTAAGTTGTTCTTTATACAACAATATTTTATGTACTTATATTGATATCGACAATCACAATATAGTTTATGAAATCCTAAATGAAAACAACTAAATTAAGTTTGGAAATTTCAATGTGAATCTAAATTCACATCAAAACAATTGTCTAAATAAATAATTTTAGGATTTTAATTCCTAAATTATATTGATTAACATTTTTATATTCTATAACTTATAAACCAAATTGGTTTAGGTTCATATACCAAGTTAGTTTAAAGAACATTAAGATATGACATAATTATCATCATTAATGTATTTATAGGAGTGTCTTCACTATACTTATTTGTTTAAAGAAAAAATGTAAAATTACGAAGTGAAGTGTTTTAAGATACAAATAAATGCCTCCCCGCTACTGAACCTTTTACTATCTACTACAAAGTAGCCTTCGGGGAAGGGGAAGGGTGGCCCTGTTCTTGAGCTTGTGCTTACTCCTACCTTACCTGTTCATGACCATCCATTGTTAGGGGGTTCTGTTGGTTCTTATAGTTTGAAGAATATTGCCCGAGAGGTATTACCCACTCTGGTTTCGCAACCCCCATGTAAGTCGAGTCTCCCTGATCCTGGACATCTACCTACTAGACCTTCAACCTTACTTGAGACCCCTCCTTCATCTAATGAGCCGTTTATACATCCAGGCTATCGGGAATATGAGGAAGGAGATTCATCATTAAATGAGGTACTAGACTCTTTGATTCCTTACCTCCGAGATTGTAATTCTCCATCACAATTGCCTACTTTTTTTGACAATGTAGTTATCAAGCCGTCCACTTTCACTGGTGAGGTTAATATATCAGTTTCTATTTAGGATGAGTCATCTAAGGAATATTCCTGGTCTTGGGGAATTGGCATAGAGCGTTCCCCAATCAAGACCAGAACCACAAGGAAGAAATTACAAACACAATCCATTACTCCCTTAGTCACAGATCCCTCCTCTTCTGACATTGGGGAACTTAGAGCAGTGAAGGCCCTAACAAGGGATAAATAATGATTCGGTTGTCTCTAAATATTAGAGGGATTGGAGGCTCCCTAAAAGTAGCCTCTTTCCGGCATGTTTTAGATACAATCCAACCAAATATAGTGTTCCTACAGGAAACTTTGGTTACTAATCAAAAAGCTCGGTCCTTTGTGCATAGTTTTCGCCTGTCTTGAGTTATAAGTGCAGTGAGTTATGTTGGTACTTCAAGAGGTCTGCTGGTGATGTGGGATCCCCATTATTTTAGTTTGACTCCCTTCCTTACTTGTGGTGGGATTTTGTTAACAGATTTGATCCTCGCTACTAAAAGGAAGATCAATTTCTTAAATGTGTATGGGCCTTGCATGGAGTGAAATTTTTTTTGGACTACTTTGGCAAATAGTGGATTGCTTTCATTAAAAATCCTAGTCATTGCGGGGGACTTAAACCTTACACTCGCAAATGGAGAAGTATGGGGAGGCTCCATTTCTTCCGGTCCACTAGCAAGTTTTTTCATTTTTCTCTTTCAATCGCACAAGTCATTAGACATTCAGCCTGATAAATTAGACCTGACTTGGAGGAATGGTCACGCGAGTACAGAGTTGATAGCCAAAAGACTGGATAGGTTCTTGGTTTCAGAGGATTTATTCATGAATGTTAGATTGTATCGCTCCTGGGTGGAATTTCCTTTTGTGTCGGATCATGCGCCAATTTTGTTACAGCTGGAGAACACCTCTTTTCGCAAATATTTTCCCTTCAAGTTTAATTCACAACGGCTTCTAGATAAAGACTAAAACTTCATAGTGCATAAACTTTGGACGGATCCGAAATATCTTCAGGAGGAAGATAGTCAACGTTGTTTCACCAGGAAGCCAAAGGAACTAAAAATTATGACAAAAAGCTGGGCTAAAGAAACTAAAGCCTAGGCTGTTAGGGATTTGGAGTTTCTTGAAGTTAATATCAAAAACCATTTACAACTGCTTTCAGAGGGTTCATTTAGCCTGGTGATCGAGGCTAACCTGATTAAATTCGAAGCAGATAGGAACAAGATCCTTAAAGAACAAGAGGACCTATGGAGAATCAAGAAATTTGGGTACAAAGTGGTGATCTTAATACAAAGTTTTTTCATCAGTTTTCTAATCATAGAAGAATTAGAAAACACTTATGGGAGATTAGAGATGATTATGTTTTTATTCACAAAGGACAAAATGTGATTATCAAGGAGGCATCAAATCATTACAATAGTTTCTCCAGTTCTGTGGATAATGTATCATCAATAGAGTAGGTTGAGGTGGCGGGATTATTTACAAGAATGATAAATGAGGAAGAAGCCATAGACCTTTATGCACCAATCACTTTAAAGGAATTGAAATTGATCCTTTCTCTTTTCAAAAACGACAAAAGTCCAGGCCCAGATGGTTGGACGGTGGAATTTTACTTACATTTCTTCGATTTAGTCAAAGATGATCTTCTGGATTTAGTGGAGGAAGTCCAGAATGGTGGGTGCATGGCAGGGAGTTTAAATTCCACCTTTTTAGCTCTGATACCCAAAATGAATAAACCTCAACATTTTTGGGATTACAGACCTATCTCACTATGCAATTTAGTATATAAAGTTATATCTAAAGTTTTAGCCAACCGAATTAAACCGATACTTTCTAGGGCTCTTTCGTCGGAACAATTTGGCTTCTTAGAGGGGCGCCGAATCCATGATGCTATAGGAACTGCACATGAGTGTATACACAATATAAAAATAAAAAATAAAAATAAAATGCTCTTATTCTTAATCTAGATCTTCAAAAAGCCTACGACTGTGTAAATTGGGATTTCCTGTGATTGATATCAATCCATGGTGGATTTGGTGTGATGTTGACAAACTAGATTATGGCATGAGTGAGTTCCACATCTCTTGCTACACTGGTCAATGGCGAGGCCACAAATTTCTTCAGAAGTGGTCGAGGACTCCGATAGGGATGTCCTCTGTCACCCTTACTTTTCATCCTAGTGATGGAGAGTCTAAGCCTGCTAATAAAATCAAGACAAAGAGATGGTTCCTTGTCTGGAATAGATGTTTCCATATTTACAAAGATCCTTCACCTCTTATTTGTTGATGATGTTTTACTTCTGACATATGCTTCTGTGCAGGAATGGAAAGTGATTATGAGGCTCATTAATAAATTCTGTATGGCTTCGGGATTAAAGGTTAATCCTTGCAAATCGTCTGTTCATTATTTATGTATTTCAGAGACGAAACTTGCGCCTTTCAAGATTTGTATTCTGTATAATTTTGCTGATCTCTCAGTGGGATTTAAATATCTTGGGTACCACCTAAAGGTAGGATTACAAAAATCAGAAGACTGGTTATGGCTTATAACCAAAGTGGAAAAGAGAATAAATCATTGGATCTATAGGTGGTTGTCATTGGGGGGCAGGTATACTTTATGTAAAGCTGTCTTGGAGAGCCAACTAGTTTATTGGTTTTCTCTTGCTTGAGTACTGCAATCCATCCTCCATAGATTAATAAAATTACTTTTTAACTTTCTTTGGAATGGGAATGATGATACAAACCATTTCCATCTCTGTCGCTGGGAGACTTTAGCTCGTCCAAAAAGTTTAGGGGGATGGAGTTTTTTTAACATTTTCACTTTCAATAAGCCCTGACAACGTCGACTCTCTGGAGAGTATTAACAAAAAAAGGACTTTGGCAATCAATACTAAAGGAGAAGTACTTCCCTTATATGACTGTGAAAAATTGGCTTTGATCAATGACTTTTCAAATCATCCGACTTCTAAAATCTGGAACAATCTATTAAAGGTGGTCCCTTTGATCACTAATCGGCTTAGCTGGAAGCCTGGAACTGATCACCTTGTGGATTTATGTAGAGACATGATCCTGGGATTAGGCGTTGATTCTGTTTTTTCAGATTCTTTTATTGATGCTCTTAGTCAAAAACATGTCTCGGTTCTAGCACATGCTAGGAGACCACATGAGCTATATTCTTTATTTACATCTTGGCAAAGCAGCGAGGATTTGACACTCACTGGAAACTTGACAGAGAAGTGGGATCGGTATCGGCGGGCCCTTCAAGCATCGAAAGTATCATTATCTGAAAATGAAGATGAACTTATTTGGACGGGAGGGGATTCTTCAGGTTACCTGTCGACGAAGATGAACTTATTTGGACGGGAGGGGATTCTTCAGGTTACCTGTCGACTAAGAATGTCTACGCAGCCTTAACTTCCACACTTAATTTACAAACTTCCACTGGGTGGTGAAAGAATTTATGGACTTGGAACATTCAACTGAAAATCAAACTTTTCTTGTGGCTCGCAGTCGAGAACAAAATATTAACATGGAAAATATTATAGCATAGAGGCTAGCAGGGGCCTGAGCGATGCCAATTATGCACAGAAACGAGTGAAGAAAATGAACATATGTTCATTCATTGTGCATTCACGAAACGTGTTTGGCAAAAAACAATTCTATTAAGTATATTAATAAAACTTGGGAAAGGACAGATCTTGATAATTGTCTTACTAATTGGACCAATAACAAGACCGTTTCATCAAGTCTTGCTGCTCTAACTTGCTGGTTTATCTGGCTTGAAAGGAATGCTATGATATTTGAAAGAAATCTTCCATCAGTTACCTCGGTTGTCATCAGATCTCTCGGTGCTCTTCAGAAACCTGTGGTTAAACTTATATCTTCAACTATCCGTTTAAACAGTCTAGACCTCCCATTAGAGTTTCCTGTGGCCAATTTTGATGGAGCAACCAAGGTTGATGGTTTATGCAGTGGCGCTGGAGGTATAATTAGATGCTCANNATGCAGTGGCGCTGGAGGTATAATTAGATGCTCAACATCTACAGTTTATAGATGGTATTTAAATTATGGAAAAGGAACTAATACTAAGGCCGAGTTAATGGGAGCGTGGGCAACACTATATTTAGCAAATCTATTGTCTATCCACAATTTACAGATCCTGGGAGATTCAAAGGTAATCATAGACTGGTTAAATTATAAAAGAGATCTTCGAGTGAGCTCATAAGAAGGCTAGAAGCAAAGAATTCAGATGCTAAGCAGAACATTAGAGGACATACAATTCTATTATATCTATCGTGAATATAACAAGGAAGTGGATGGACTCTCAAAACATGCATTACTGGCTCCAAAAGGAATCACTTCGCTGCATTTTTGGTCAAATGGTTTGGAGGGGCCACACCATCATATAAATATCTACTAGTGTCCATTGACCTTACTTTTTTTGGAAAGCATTCCTTAGTATTATGAGTTTTGAGATGGGAGGTTTATTGCTAGTTGGGATTGGGGTTATCAAATCCCAGATTGTCACTTTTTGGAGTTCTATATTCGGATGTATCAGAGGTAATCCTTTGGGAGGATCTATTTAGTTACTTTATGTAAAGTAAAGGAAAGACTCGTATGACTGTGCAGTGGTACTATATGGATGTAAAAATTATATGATATTAATATAATTGTGCTAATTTTCTCTTGGAAAAAGATACATATAAATTGATAAATGAATTACAACCACCGGTTATCTATCAAAGTTTAGTGGATTTGATTATCAAACTCTAAAATGAAACAAAGCCAAAGAATAAATTGAGCAAATATCATGTCCACCTTTAATAAATACTAATTTTGAAACCCAAACAAAGTATATACTAATTTTGAAACCGTATAAAATCAAAGTATAGGAGTTTGAATTAGATACAAAAACTTGGTAACATAAATTTTAGATACATTGTTATTAATCCATGAAGCATTTATTATATGAGAAAGCACTTCATAAGATTTGTTTAACAAACTAGTTAGACAACGACACTCATCTTTTACTAATCAATTAGACTATCATCAAGTTGTCTTGTTTATATTTTTTGCATTTGACATTGAGTTGTGTAGTCTTTGACTCCTCCTGGTTGCATCTAGATATTAGAAGAGTAGTGACAAGATCCAACCACTGAATAAAGTTTGATCACACAGAAAAAAAATATTGAATGATTCCTCCTAGGCCACCTACAACACCATGGACTTAGAGCTTGAGCCCCAATAATATGGTTGTTGTAAATTCAATGAGCTTTTTTTTAACGAATTAGTGCTCAAGAACTCTGAATATACTACGATGCAACACATGGAGGAATCCAATTTCCAAAGTGGATCTCTTCCCACTTAGAATCTTGTTAGGAAACCATCATTATAGTTAGTGAACAATCTTTAAAGCCTATAACAATAGGAAAAACACATTCGTTGAAAAATCCCTAAACACCTATGTCTGCAACTTCCAATAAGTCTTATATCTATTTAAATATTCAACACTTACTAGCATTATAAATATTGAAATGATAGGAACTTGTAGCCTCCATTCATATCTTTAGTCATGATGTAATTAAATTAGCCCATTCTAGGCCAGAGATCCAAATTATATGGATAGATGATTGCATGTTGCATGGATGCATGGTCTCTGAGTGGTCAAACAAAAGAACACCACTGCAACAATGTATAGAAAGACAATTGCATATTATATGCGTCCAAATATTCCAAGTGGTGGTGAGGTGCATGCAACAATGAGATGAAGATGATTCTGAAGGTCATGCACATCATATTACCCTTGAAATTTGTTGGTTACTTGCACATATGCATTTGCATGTCTCATGCTTCCATGGGAAATAAACGATTCCAACAGGAGAATCATTTTGACATATACACAAGGATATATTGCTTGTTTCTCCTAATATTTAGGAATTGGTATCACTGAGATTACTTATAAAGTTGTCATGGAGTGTGCATGGATTTTTATTGTGAATATGTTCATACAAACATGAGCATGAGAGCGACCACAATTTCCAAGCAGTGCCTCCAAGCAATTTTCAATCTTCATGTTTCTTATGTTTGTTTTGAACAAGCAAATTTTAATATATCATCCCATGGAAATTTCCATTTTCTTATGTTTTCTAATTTTGACATTCAAAACCTAGATGATAATGACTATACACTAGACATGGAACCTTTGTTGGAACTCTTAATTACCACTATGTATGTCACTATCATATGCATCACTACTATGCTATTGGTTTTTAACAATGATGGTTTCAAAGTTGTAGGCACTGATATTGCTATGTTGTTGGATTTTGACTATGATAAGTGTTTCAAAATTACTATGTTGACTTGGGATGATCCAAAAAAAATAATAATAAGGAAGGATGTTATATTTGAGAAAAGGGTCTAGATATATTATTTTAAATTCAAATATAATAGATATATTTATATTTTTTGTTGACTTTATTACTCCAAAATCTAAAATCTTTTCCATTGGTTTCGATCTTCTTGTTTGATAGAAACCTATATGGGATTAACTCTTTGGGGTTATTCCACCACCACAACAAAGTGAGTTTTTGTTAACTGGCTGTTAACCCAAAAAATATTTTCAAAATTCATTTAAATATATGTAGTTTGGACAAAGACATTGCCATATTTTCAAATATGTTGCAGGTTTTAGAAATGAAATTTACATGCAAAATTGAGGTTGACATCAACAAGGTACAATGTGTTATCTTTGTTGAATTTGCCTTTGTCTTATGCCTCCAATATGTGTGGTTTATGCCACACATCTTGCCACAATAAAGAGAGCCCTTAGTAGTAGATAATTTTCTATGTTCATGCCCCCCCCAAAAAAAAATTGCATTGAAAGACATCAATGACTATCCTTGTCTAACAAAAATTAAAAGCTTACTTGTTCTTTTTTATAAAATAGTCTTACACAATTACTTTCTTTTTTCCTTGGCGTCTTTCGACGTTGAGGTATCCTTTGAGGAAGAGCTTGAGGATTGGAGTAAAATATCCATAGTTATATTCATATCTATGGGACAAGCGACTTCTCTTAGAGTTCAAATCTATGAGGTGAAGAACCTCTTCAGTCACAAATCTCTTGTTCAACATCATGACGTACATCATTGTATTATATATCATTGATGCTGGTTCTTATTATGCCAATATACCACATGAATTTATTCCTAATTCTATGATGAACAAACAATTTAAAAGGTCGTAGTCTAAACATTCTACGAAATAACTCTTCTCGGGCGATTTTTTTCGGGGACATTTGCCCAAAATCTGGCAAGAAATTGTTAGATCCACAGATTTGAGTGACTATTTTTGTGTAATCCGAGTGCCCCAAGGATTTTTCAACATGCTAAATCCATTTTTGCATTCAAAAATGGATTTTAAGCAACAAAATATAGTGATTTTATACAGATTTGTGTCGTTGGATTCCGACGCAAAAACAATTTCGTGGAATAGTTAGACAACACCATTTAAAAGAAATACCTTGAAAAAGTAAAACATGCATTTAGGCATAGAGGCCATTGATATTGGTCACATGAGCGACTAACAAAGGATCTCTCTTCGTGATAATGTTGAAAGCATTAGATCTTGTCGTGAGACCCACCCAAACTATGGAAGCTTGGATTCCATGAGCAATGAGCAGATTAAAATACATACAAATGAAGGTTTCTTATCTCAATACATATCTCAATACATAGACCACGTAGAGATTTTTGGACATTATAAGTCAAGCTCTCCCACAAGCTCTCATACTTCTAAATATCATCTACTTCTAAAGAGATTCATCTACTTCTAAATATTCCCTTCAGTTTACATTAAATTTTTTTATATTATGGATATAGAAACATTTTATCTTTGCTCATTTTAATCTCTTTTTAATTAGCATTGTTATATGAGATTCATGAAAAAGACACATTTATTTTCATGTTCTGTATTTTTGTTTCAGAATTAGACGTTAGTTTGACAAACATTCAATAATTTCTTCCTAATTAGCATTGTTATATGAAATTCATGAAAAAGACACATTTATTTTCATGTTCTGTATTTTTTTTCCAGAATTAGACGTTAGTTTGACAAACATTCAAAAATATTTTCCAGTAAAAATTAAAAAATAAAAGACTAACAAAATATTCCATAACAAGAGATTGCATTGAAAAAACATATCAAAAGGCACCTAAAACCTCATCTAATGCTACTTTCATTTATTGAATTGTCACACAAAACGAGATGTATTTGCACACTTCTTGGCCATTATAAAACCTCATTGAAATCTACTTTCTAATAGTTCAATGGATGGATTGCCACACAACATGAAATGCATTTGCACGCTTTTTATTTGATATGATTTCTATATTGGAATATGGCCTTACAAGGGGTGTTATACATTTTTCTTCGATTGGTTAGTGATGGGCAAATTGAAGAAGATGCATTTACATATTTCAAATATGTTTCTCATTTGCTAGTTTTTATGTACGACATTGTTTCCTACCATGTTAATAGGATTGTTCGGAAAAAAAAATACACACTTTCTCAGAGGCCATTTCCTATCTTGAAAGGTGTAAATTTACTCTTGACAATTTGCAAATTTGAAAATTGAACAAATATTAAATTTCAAACTTTTTTTAATTGTTAGATTTTATATAATGGCTCTTTTTACGATGTGTCTTTGTACCTTTTGGGGCAATTGTTAGTAAATTATTTGTTGCCATAAGAACATGTCCATTTTATAATTATCAACATTCCTTAGTCCATTAAACCGTAGTTTAATGGTTCTAAACACATTGAATTATACATCTAAGCCAAGTTTTGCAAATTTCATGGAAATCGTTTGCTTTTGAAAAATTATATTTATGTGTCCAAATATGTTGATTCAAGTTGTCATGACATTCAATCAACCCCATCACCAAGTTTTGCAAATTTCATGGAAATCGTTTACTTTTGAAAAATTATATTTATGTCTCCACATATGTTGATTCAAGTTTTCATGACATTTAATCAACCTCATCACCATGGAAGTCTATGATAGCCATCTAACCCTCTGACGATTTTAAAACCAAAAAAAAAAAAAAGTTAGTATGCAACTAATAATGATTGCACATTTCCATATCACACAGAAACTTATAAGTGTGAGTGTCCTTATACATCGAACTTATCCATAAAAAGGGAAGCTTCAGTGCCCACTGCTCAACTATTACCAAGAAAAAAACATCGACTCCCACCTACTTAAAACATTTGTAAAAGGGAAATAGGTAATTTGGTCATTAAAGCCCATTCATAGGTTCTTTTCTTTCTCCTTTCTCATTTTTGGTTTCATGGGTTTTGACGGGGACCACCAAGTAGGGTTTGAGTGATGTGATATACATTTGGTAGAGCATACCCTTGTTCTTTGGTTCTCTGGTGGGGATTCCACTAGGAGATGAAGATTGAGTTGTTATACCATCTGTATCTACAATCATCTTTGGTTCATAGGGCCTCTAATGAGGCCCACTAGTGAGCTAAAGTATTGTAGCGACAAAGGTTATTGAATCTTGGGTAATCACACTTAAATTATCAACCAAAGGAATCGTAGACTTGTGAAGCACTATGCAAAGTTTATGCAATAATCAAGTGTAGAAATGAGCCACTGAATGAATTATGTATCCTTTTCCTTTTAGGGAATGAAACTATTTGGTTAATATGAAACTACTTACAATAGAGAACCACAACTATGTAGCATGAGTCTTTTAGACATGAAATGTCTTAGGGCTTACTAGTTGATGCCATAGAACTACTTATATCCTTCAAAATGAAGCATAATAGTTGAAAGTAAATTAGAATGTAAATGATTAATGCTTCATAAAGGAATGGAAACTGAAAGGTAAATTCAAATGTTGAAAGATAAACCTATTCTACGACACATTGAATCACACAATAGATCACCTGCCAACCATAGGTTCATAGCATATTGGTGAAGGAGTAAATCGTATTAATAGAGATAACAAAAAAGTTCCAGCTAACCCCTGGATGGGGTGTCATCATAGGGTAAGTTCCATGAAGTGGCCATCTAGAAGCCGCACACTTGGTCACGCGAGTCCCAAGCTCCATTTGGCTTGGCCCTTGCATGTGCGACAAGATCATCACCCCGCCTCCTCCCACATGGATGCTATAAATGCTATGGTACAATTCATTTGTGATACATTATTCCCCCCCCTCCCCCGGTCTTACCGCGGGTGGATCACATTCAATCCTTCTCCAGACATGGGTATGATGGAGATATGCAATCTCGAGTTTCACCTCCTTCTTATTTGGAAGGATTCTCCCTTGCACTGGCATTATTTTTGGTGGCTCTGGTGTCGGGCTTTCTGTGGCATCAAATCTCTTACTACGATGGGGCTTCCTCGCTCCTCCCTTATGCCACGACAAAGAAGCAGGTTGTGTAAAATACCCTGCTTGGAATAAATCCCTACTAAATTTTTTGAGTTTTATTTAAGTTTGGTCTTTGAGGTATTTTGACAAACACTTCAACCACATACTACTGTCAATGAAATCATGTATTTACAAAGGTAAGCTTCTGACAAAAGATAGTGTAAGAAATATACTTGGAAATCAATGCATAATTCCTTGTTCATGACATCATACAGAATTGTAGCAATAGGGGTTGTTCATATAAATTTATTTCAAATAAATAAATGGTAAACAGAACAATCAAGATCTGACTTGGAAATGAATGTACCACAACTATATCAGGCTGGTATTTAAAGTCTAGACCGTAGGTTCACTTACAACATTTCTCTTTAAAGTCTAGACCGTAGGTTCACTTACAACATTTCTCCAATTACTAGATACACCGCAAATGATGGAAATCTCCTTTCCAAGGGAAAACACCCTCAGTTAATCAGCACCAACAATATCCCATCCCTCCTTATAGCTCAAAAAGCACCCAGATTTGGCATTCAACATTGTTCTGCAACCATGCTTATTTCCTCTAACAAGGAACAATCTCATAACTGTAAATTTGTTCATCCTCCCTTCTTCCCAGGATTGTTTAGTGACTGCAACAACAATTCTTCTTCAAAAAGAGAAGGATAAGACTCAAAAATATAGAATAAATTGCCTAGGACTAATGTAATACTTAACCAGAGGCAGTAGCTCGACCCCCACTTCCAATAGTGCACCCCAACAAGTATGTTTGTTCCTCCAACTAATAAAGTAATGACCCAAAACTTCCACACAATGGATACCAAGAATAAATCACCCCTACCATTGACAGTGCTGCCCAACAATAATTCTCGTAGCCTCCCATAGTGAAATGGATCTTCTATCTTCAGAAATGAGCCCCCACTTGCTCTAGATGAGTAAGATAAGAGCTCACACAACAATACTCTGTCCACAAGCTAGGATATGCGCCCAACTCCTCAGGAATGCACCCAGACTGTAGAAAACTTTACTTTACAAGGGAAAGTTGACCTCCACACTTCACAACTCGACTACCAATGACGGAAACACAATCCAATTGATGCATAATGAGAAACCTGCAATGATCTCTCCCATGAACTGACTAGGGTGTATAGTTGCAACACCAAAACCAGTAGATGAACAAGGGTTTCCAAAAACCCTGGACTTTCTTCTCAATAGCTCTTCAAAATTCTATTTCTCAACTGAGCGAATGCAAGAATGAGGAGAGAATACTCATTTTCCCTTTTTTATTAACTCCCTTGAGTCGTTTCCCACTCAATTTTATTTTTGTTTTATAAAAGTCACTTTTACGAGTTCTCCACTTTATAATTTTAAAGTGACTTTTCATTAGCCTAGCGAGTTCTCCACTTTATAATTTTAAAGTGACTTTTCATTAGCCTAGGACCAATGCCCCCCTTTTCCCCATATCAACTTTGTATTGTCTTTTTCCTAGGAAAATTATGTTCCCTAGTGAATATACCACCTTAGCCTACGAGAACTTTATTAGGCTAGAGGAATTCTCCTTATAACCCTTAAGTGTACGGTGACATTACATGCTGGTTCGTGGACATGCATATTATGAATAGTTTGGCTATCATGCAATGGGTGAAGTAGATAATAGTGACAAATATCACAGGGGTTCATCTTCGAGAGGCTCAAATGCACTGGGAACTTTGACTCCTCCACTTAGTGGCCAAGGTGCACCTACTATGGAGCGGCTTCACTCCATTATGGATGCCATTGCTACTCTACAACAATTGATCTTTGCTTTGCGAAGTGACGTTGCACACCTTCGCTTCAGGATTGAACGTCTCTTATCAAAGGAGGTGGTGACTCTTGGGATGATGCATGCTTCGGCTTCCAACATGTAGGGTTCCGTAGCAGACACTCATCACACTATCATCCTTCCTCATGGATCTCAAGATGACACACAATGAATGAGCTAGGATCTGCCTCCCCACATTCCATATATGGTTTTTTTGGACATGTTCCAGTTTTAGTGTCACCATAGGATCCAATTTAGCTGTCTCTTTTTGTCACTTACATGTTAGACTAGAGTATCTTTTGCACTCTGTAAACAATTGCAGCTCTAGTATATTTTTAGACATAGTGTTATTTTTTAGCCTTGAGCGGCCAATCTCAACTCTCTCAGACTTCTAGCCGAGTTGGTTTCCTTTGTTGGCAACTTGGGCCATGATTACTTGTTGTATTTATGCAACTCTATTTAATAGAAGGTAACTTATAGTGTCTTACTTAAAAAAATGTTCTAGCTAAAAAAATAGAAACATTCACCACCAACCTCTCCAAGTGAGCCCTACCTAAAGAGGAATGGTAAACCCTTTCTTTACAACTTGAACTAACTTAGAATAATTATAGTCTTTTTATTTCATTAGAAAGATTAAAAAATATAAACTCTAATTTGCATTGCTTTCAACCCTAGCTATAATAAAACTCTAAAATAACATTGTCTATTGTAACAGAGTTACAGATGAGCATATTTGTACCAAGAGAACCTTAGATCCTTGCTAAATAAATCTAGGCTATGAACTAATAGTCTTACCCTCGAAATTTCTACCTCCTCCTTTGTTAGATAAGGTGGTTGGTTGGGAAATGGGATCCTAGGGTGCATGATCTTTTTTTTGAATAGGAACATAGATCTTCTTGAAGGATCCACAACACCATTATTTGTCATGATCTACTCCATTAAATGGATGTCATGGAGTGCATGGTCATCTCCCTCCTTCTCGGCCTAGGGTGAGAGTCATGTTGGAGAACTCATGGTGCTAGTATCTTCGTTGGTCTACTACTTTCAATGGGCTATCACATAGTGCACAACCATATTGCTTCTTCTTTAGATTGGAGCATTAAGGAACACATATTTACAAATTCTTCTACTACTTCACTTGGTTGCTAGGGCCAATCGATTGATGCCCTTGCTAGTGAAGCATCACATTCTCCATCGCACTAATGAGTGTGTATTGACTTGAACTTCGTGTCGTAGTTAGGACATATGTCAAAAGTAGGATCAAAATTGAAAAACAAAAAAAAGTACCTTTTACACAACCATATGGGTTAAAACTATAGAGAATAAATCATTTCCAAGCATATCACAAACCCATACTCATCAACAATAGGAAAACTCAAGCATTTTCTCATTTCAATTGATAAAATGCAATCGAAGTAAACTATTGTTAGATAATTAGTCAACACAATGTCATGGTTTGCAAAAAATGGTTAGTTTAACAAGTACTAAGCTAAATAATGGACAAAACATCAATATTCTAGACATAATTAGTTATACAAGATAGATAAATATGGGTTAATTGAGGAGCCCATTATACCCTCAGAGTTAAATGTTTGCACAACCTAATGCAAAAACAATAAAAGGACAAACAAGTGAATTGCAATGGTTTGGTTGTTGGCTATTACTTAGTCAACCTTATTCTCTTATTCTACTTTATATGTTATTGTTGTTGATTTTATTTCGATCTCAGTAGTTGTTGACTCAGTCTTGAGTACCATTGTAACTAATGACTCTATCTTTGGTATTGTAATGGTTGATGACTTTGGTGTCATTGTTGTTGCTACTAATACTTCTTCCTTTGGTGCTGGGGACTTTGTTCTTGGTTCCCTTGATATCAG
>CBVK0102983777.1:0-18188 GCA_900067695.1 Picea abies
AACATAAATACTTGGAAATAACACTTACTATACCAAGTCTCTATGCATGAGGAAACCCTAAATCATGAATCATCCATAAAAAAATAAGACAAGCATCCACAAGATGACTCTCCAGGAGGTGTGCACAAGTACTCCATGATGAAAAAAGAGTAGAAGAAAACTATAGAAGTGATTCTTCACAAGTGTGAGTTATGATTTGCTAAGGAGGAAATCACTAGCCTTTTATATGAGGAAACCCTAACACTTTTCCTCTCACAAAGCCCTGAAAATATAAAATGTCCATGATACAAGGTGGATAGGTCTAGGTCGACCCCCAAAATAGCCTCTAACAATAAGATAACATGAAAATACATCAAAAAGTCCCCTCAAAAGTGACATGTGTGAGTGTGAGAGCCTCAAAAGAAGGTGGCACCATCCTCTAGAAGGGTAAATGAACCAACAAGGGCCATGTCTCTCCATCAAAGGGTGAAAAGCATTACCAAGGGTCACATCTCCTCATCCAAAGGTCATGTCTCATCATCATCAAGTAACTACTCATCATCAAAGGGATGGAATCACACTATGTTGTATCATTGAGCATCAAATCAAGATGCCATCATCACAAGTGCAACGTCCAAGGGCTAGGGCATGACATCACAAGGGAGGAAGGATCGAAAACCTCTCCAAAGAGGTGTACAATCATCTCCAAGTGTGACATCATCCAATCAAACCCTAATATGATCAAGGGTGCAATGTGCAAATTATGGGCTTCCTTCCCTCTCAATGATATATCAAGTTGTATCTACAATTTCTAAGCTCATGTATCCAATGTCCAAGGTTCAAGAGGTGTGATGAGGTGCCCCTAGGTAAATCAAATCATTGCATGACCCAACTCTTTGTATCAAGTGTGAAATGGCCTCTATATAATGCAAAATGTCTTGGGAATCATCATGAAAATGTCCTCCAAAGGACCATATATAGGGTGCATTCTGATCAAACAAGGCCCATATAATCGAGTAAATCAAGCTTTACAAGATACATCGGTCATTAGAATCATACAAAATAATCCACTACCTAATACAAGATCCACGTAAGCAATTCACATTAGGTATCTTCTTCAAAATTCACACTAGCTCAATATTTTATGTAGTTTGCCAAGTTTAGGTATGGGAGGACCACCATAAGACCCTATTAGGTGTGTCAGTACTAGGTAGATGAGTAGTTCCCAAAAAAGACTCAAAGTATAAGTATAATATGAATGATATGACATGGGGTTTACTTCATGGTCATAGAGTCATTGACATGGAAGGTAACCGTGCTCTGTCCATTTACATGAGCGCCTTTGTAGAGAGAGCACTTGCTACTTGAGATACCCTTTCCTCAGTAGTGTGTGTATTACAAACCCCTTCTTTTCTTTTGATATTATTTTATTGCTTTGCAAGTCCCTTTTTCAGGTTTCAAGCATTCGTTATTTTCTTACTAAGATTAACTCCTTTTGATTGATATGCATTCAATGCATTAGGACTAGTGGTGATCACCTCCTAGCGAGGGGGAAGAGCTCAAGATGACCTTTGGCATTTGACTTGGTCATTTATTATCCCATATTTCTTCTTTCTTTTATAACATGCTTTCTTTTCATTTTTTTATAGTAGTTACATCAACCTTGACATTCTAGCCCCTTTTCTCATAGGAGAATGAACCACGGGCATTTTTTAGGTACATGTAATAACGTTTCCCAGAAGGTAAGACACCAAAACAAATCAAGATAAAAAGTGTTAAGTATGGAAGGGAGTGGTATGTTACCCCTATCAAGGTTTCCCAATTGTACCCCTTTTTCCCAAATTGACAACATTGGACTAGGACACATGTGATAACCACTAATGTGAAACAAGGAAAAAAGCATAACTTCCAATCAATTATGATCCATTATCTAACTTGAACCCATGATCCTCACCTAAATGCCTAATGCATTAAATGTAACACTTTATATGAAATAATGACTAGTGTACCTCATGTGTGTTGGACCACCATTATCAGATGAACCATGTTGATCAAGTGAGAGAGATGAACTGAGCAATGATGAGGGGGGATGCATCTAAGGAGATTTTGTCTATGGAGAATGTTGATAATCATCCTTGAGATCATTGTCTTCATTGTGGACCATGAGACATGATCTCCTCTAGTTACCCCTAGGTGGAAAGGGGGTAACAGTGAAAATTAGTCATAAATCTCACCTCTTTTTCTCTTTAATGCTTCATTAGTGATTGATCATGAAAATGCAAGAGAATCCATTTTAAGAGTGGAATTATTGCTCATATTCCCTCTTGAATATTAATGTTAAATGGGCATAAATCCTTAAGTAAATATCTAGGCTTGATCAACGACTCATATCTAATATATTGTTGAGATTAGATCAACGATTCACACTTAGAAACAAAGAGTCTATAAAAAGAGGATAGGAAAACCCTAATGACCACTTGATCATGTGACTATTGTCGTAAAGAAAAGAAAAGGTTACAAGAATTTTGAAGTAATACATGTGGAGAGAAGAGTTTCGACAAAGGTTTTTTGTGTTGAGTTTTCCACAATTAACCTATGTTCGTTCATTTGATTGTTTTTGTTACTATGCATTTGATTTATTTCAAATTTTATCATGGTATTAGATCCCATGGCATTGGATCTAGGAATGTAAAACAATGCATAAGGTATTATTTATTGGTTGTACTATTTATTATATATTGTTATATGGATACATTTGGTTGGGCTTATGGTCTTTTCCACCTTCTTGTTCATTATGTTTCTTCCAATATTTGGTTGAAATATTTAATCTAGGTTTAGTTTAAACACATAAAATGGACTGTGTATAGTTTAAAAGTGTATATGCTTGATTAAAAAAGGTATTTGAAGCCTCCTCTCTATAGGCTTCAATATTCATGCCATTACACACAACTTTTGCAGGCTTCTATTTTTTGTATTTGTTTCTTATTGTAGTAGGATTGGATATGATTTCTCAATTCATTTGGTTCTAAATGGATTACTCCAATAGATTTGTTGATCCCTAAAATCCCTAAGATTTGTTAATCATAGAAAACCCTAAAAATGGGGGGAAGTTTTTCAAGCCATGATTCTTTGCTTTCAATTTTCATTTGGCCTTTGGTAAACTAGCAAATAAACTTATATTTGATCTTGTAAATGAAATTGTTTGAATCTTGGTCAATTAATAAGCTTGTTTTCTTTAAGAAATAGGTTCAAACCCACAATCTTTTAATTATTATTTTTCTTACCGAAAACCCATTTAAAGTAAGTCAAAAATTATTTGTGTTCTAAGAAAGGGGTTTCCAAAATGGTACATGGATATTGGAAATCATACATGAATTACTTTGCATGCTTAACTAAAATTATTGCATTATCTCTAAAACATAGTGAAAAACACTTTTATTGTGATAGTGTGTGCAAAACTCAATGGTTTCACCTAAAATCTATAACATGGCATTCTTTAAAAACTTTGTTCTTGAATGTAAGCTTGTTAGTTTAAACTATACAATCAGCATGTCTAGGATTAAAGTAAAACTAAACAATAAAGAATCATGGAAACTTATGTATGAATGACAAAGAAAGTAAGCTTGACACTAAAAGAGCTAAAAATGTGTACTTGAAGAAAAATCAGGATGCCCTAACAATTTTATTCAAGTCGATCATTAATGAAGTTGTGGCACACATAAGTGACCTAGAAAGTTCTAAGGAAGTGTGGAGAAAATTAGGTAATTATTATGAAAAAAGTAACGATATTAGGAATAATTCTTTGTATTCCAACTTTACACAACTATTATGGATGAAAAAAGATAATGTTTTATCCTATCTTACAAAACTAAAAGATATCTTACAAAACTAAAAGATCTCAAGAATCAAATTATTACTTTAGCCGAAGATTATATCAATGCTAACATGATGTATTGGATTAAGCTAAATCAACCAAGACCATATAAGAGTCTATTATCCATTCTAGAAATTGGTGATCGAGCAACACCATCATGTTGACTTAGTTTAGTTTTTGTCCATATATTCCTTAGAGCTAGCAAAGAGTTGTGAAGCTTATGTCCCTATGAAAATTTTCAACTAAAGTAGGCAGAGTTCCCTAGTAAAAGCATCGAAGTTGATTTATTTTGTTACACTTTTCTATGGCGTAAACTTTATCAGCCTTATGACAGAGTATTGATCCACCATGCCATGATTTCAGTTTGAAAGGCTGCCTTTCGCATGAAGGTTCATTAAATATTATTGCAATTACCTCATAAGAAGTACACATATGTAGATTATGATTCTTGACATAACACTTTGACGATATGTTATGTTCTTTTTGTGGTTTATATTCCTCAATTCAAATGGCATTAGAGGTTTATATTGAGAATCATGATTACGAAGCAAAGCATTGCAATATTTATACAAAAGAAATAAATATTATGGCACAAAAGTAATGTATGGTTTGTCGTATATGGTGATATATTACAACTTGACATATTGTATACCTCACCTCTCAATGGAATTAAGGTTTATATTGAGTTTCATGGCACAAAAGTAATATATGACTTGGGATATGTGGTGATATGTTACAAATTGACATTTTGTATACCTCATTTCTCAATGGCATTAAGGTTTTATATTGAGTTTCATGAAAAGAGATACTTTGGAAGTTATAGATAAAACGAAGTATGTTAATTTTTATTTTGGGAATACAAAGTGATGAGGGATTTAACATGACATATGTTAGTTGATTTTAGGGCTCGTATTTGTGGTTGATAAGGTTAATGTTTTGGTTTAAAAGTTTTGACAATCGTTATTGTGGCTCAACGTATATTAATGTGGGTTGGCAATTGTTTGGTTTCAATATGATATGACCTTTCACATATATATACTTTGGGGTTGGCGGCGTATGGATGGTGAGTTGGTCGTTACGTGAGCCATGCATTAAAATCTGAAATGAGTGGGGCATTAATGTCGTCAAACTCATATACCATCACCTTTGGAATTCATTAGGGGTGCATATTCGTTCATTTGATTGTTTGAAGACTATGGAGAGAACTTTGTTGTTATGTTTTTTACTCCAATTGAATGTTACTAGTTGTTGCGCAACTGTTTTGAGCTCGAGACTAACATAAAACAAACTCTAGGACAAGGTAAGTACTCGTATAGTTATTTAAGCACTATTGTAGCTTAATTTTGTTGTCAAATGAGTTAATAAGGCTCTTTTAGCTAGTCATTGGTGTGTTTATTCCCTTTCCATGTCTTACCTCTTTTGCTCAGAAAATGTTGTGATATAAATGAAATGATAGTTGGTTGTAGAAATATTAAGAAAAAATTGCACTGGGTTTGTTTCTTTGTAAACTCTCGCCCATTCATGCTATCATTTTCCATATTTAACTATCACTCAACTCTACAAACTTTGGTATTTTGAGATGGTTGAGATGGAAGAATTATGGGTTAACCTCTTCCTAATGATTGTTATTTTGCATTGGAATATTATTGATGAGAGGTATGACCTGGGTTCAGTCTAAAACACGTTTAAAAAAATGTCTAAAGGATTATTTAGCACTCCAGTTCCTATATTGGTAATGCTCCTTGGAATGAATGTGCAAATACATGCACTACAACTCGTCATTCTCATTATTTTCCTACCTAGAATACCTCTCCATGTTCAAATAATTTAATACAATCCCGAGTTTTAATATGATGTTGAAAGTTTCAATTCCTCGTTTTCATATTCTCATTTTTCATGCATACTATGTCTTGCATGATCGTATAGTTGTCTGTAATGAAGAATTCTTGATTTTAAAACTCACCACGAGATTATTTTCATTATATTTGTCTTGGGTTTGGGTCAAATAATGCTTGCTAGTTGTAACCATTGGTAAAAAATGAATGTATTTTTACTCAAGATGATATAAGGTCTAACTTGGAGTTTTTTTTTTTAAATATGAGTGTGCCAAACCTATGTCCTTTTTGCATACTTCCCAACCACAATTTGATATATATCTTGGCTATAATTTTAAAATGCCTACAAATTAAAAAAAAATGAATACACAATGACAATGATGGCAGAGTTGAAGCTTAGAATGAATATAATGCAACCTATCCTCCATTTTTCCACTTTCAATATACCTTTTTCCATGAGCATGTTTGATATTTTCCTGTTGCGTGAAAAGAAAATGGCCCAGAATTATCAATAATATATATTCACATAGCTGATACATACATAGAGTCACTCCAATCATTCATAATTATCATTTTACATTTGGTCCCTGTTCTATTGGAAAATATCGAAGTATTTTGGCATAAAAGTATGAAACATGACTCTTATAAAGAGGTTTTAGAAAGAATTTTTTTTAATGAAAATAAAAGGTTGACCCATGAGTATGCATATTTTTCTCTTCCTTAATCCTTCATGATTCCTTACTTGTTTTCCTTTTGCATACTTGGTTAACTATGCTACAAACGGAACCTTGTAAAATATATTCAACAAATTTTGCAAAGTATGTTTGCTTATTGCACATTGTATTTTACTTTAACTTTTGTATTGACTATATGAATTGGAAATAGATGAGTTTCTTCAACATGGGAGGCAGTGGAAGCAGAGGAAATAACATGGGGAATAGGAGAGGAAGAAGAAAAATACCAAACATGTTATTGATGGAAAACCCCATCGGGGATATTCGTGCCCACATGTGACGGGTTCTTTCTTAACTCTTTACATGCTCAATGGTCGAGCGTTCTCCAATTCCTCAGACCCAAATCTCCTCTATAGGCAGAGTTCTAAAACTATGTGTTTTAAAACCTTAAGCACCCTTTCCTGGTGATAAATTCCTCCACGTATCCCAAGCCTTTCTTTATGTCTGGGTGCTAAGCCCTTTTCCTTACCTCTCGTGACCAAGTTTTATGTCCTCAAATATACACTTAAGAACCTCAACTACAACAATTTATCCTATCCCTCACTCTTTATATGACCATGCATCGGGGCCATGGGCACGGGTATCGGATGTCGGACTTTCCCAAAGCACTCGAACTTACTTCTAGTTTGAGTCGGCCTGGTGAATTAACTCATGGGAATATTCAGGTCTCGCGATCAACATAGATCATTGATCCTTCCACTAAATAGATGGTTGGATCCACCACAATCGCAACAAATCAAACCCGATCTAATTGGTGTCACCTGTCATATATATCGAACGTTGGATCACCGAAGTTCCATCTCACAATACAATAACGCGAACCGAATCTAGTATGATGTGTCCCTCGACCACGTAGAACTATTGACGAGGATGTGTCACGTGTCGACACTGAATAGGTTTCCACGTGTCACCTCAATCAACTGCCACATGCCACGTTGATTTGTGACTTTCACACACTCCAACTATTGAATGGACACAAACATGTGTCGTCTTTTTAGTGGGTCATGTGCCACTTCCTTACTGACTATACATGTATGTTGATGTGTATCGAGATCGGACTGTCAGAGAACCTACGCTCGCAACACTTTACCCTTTCGTCCGAAGTCCAAAGTCCAAAAGAATCTGGATCATTGATCCCACTGATGATCAACAGTCACGATCTCATCGTTCATAATTATATGCCAAGGGCTTTGGACCATCGATCTAGTGGACCTTTTTTAGATTTAATCTCCACCATCGATTTCCCGTTGAACAATACAAAAGATCATTCACCTTTCCTTTAACCTGCTCGCACGTCCATACTCCCGATAGGACTATCCTTTGTAGATATGGTTCTATAATGAAGGGCGAGTTCTATAATGAAGGGCGAGTTCTATTTCCAACCACTGGGCTATTAGATCACCGGGAACCGACTTTCAATGACTTCAATCGTGCACACTCCCTATCCTGGTCTAATGGTTATTGGATGATCTAGTTACGAGATAGCACACCGATTGGTCCGTTCTATCGAACACCAGACTTAGAGTCTTTACACTTCATTTACTTTTCTTCTCCTCAACTGATTTTGATTCTATGAATATCAATGATCAGGATTGATCCCAATCAGATCTGACAACTCAAATTCTTCCAGCCTTGTAAAGGCCTAATGGCCAAACCTAACGACCATGATTAACTTCTTCTATAGATATGAAGGTCGCTAATCTTCCTCTGAGTAAAAAGGGAACTTGAACTTTGTTATTCGATGGTCTTTGTCTTCTGAGTCCGATCATTTAGCATTTCGACGCCTAAGGATCATTGATTCTTACAATGATCAATGATCGTTGATGTAGATTGCACGTTCAAGATTGAATAGAGTTAAGATTCTTCTAAGAGTTCTCTCGATTAAACTCTTCCTCGATGTTGGGATGCGCACTTCCGCAACTTTAAACCTACAATTCTCTACTCTCGATCATTTTCCTCATCCCTGCACACTCGATATTCAACACCTTACACAAATATATATATAATCCAACTAATGACAAGAGTATAACACATAACACAATGTTATTTCTATCAATCAATCACACTGTACACAGTTTACATAAGACCTTCCTCCCTTGATGTCATTTCTCTCAATTCACTCTCTTTGGCCTGATTTCCTATTCAACTGGCCACTTTCCTTTCTACATTCATGCATGTAGGCTTACAACATATACAATCTCAGGATTGAACCCTGAATTTGTTTCAGATCCTAAATCTACTCCTAAGATCTCCATAATTTCCTCAAGAGATCACTTTAGGATCTCTTCCTAACCTCAATCCTTCAAGATCTGCTATCATTGGTAGATTGGATTACACTTAATCACACTCATTTAAACAAACCCTATCCTATGCATTATTTCTAGAATATAGTAAATTACAACAATTCTAACTTAGGGAACCCACTCCCTTGGTAAATGTAAATACCTCTAAGTCTAATCAAACATGCTTGATTTTGGAGTCATAATGCTCCTGCATCAGACTCCCAAGGAACAAAAATTTTCATGATCTTCTGATCATGAGTTCCATCATTAAAGTCCTCATGGATCCCAAACTTTATGTTGTTACTTGTTTGCCTTGTTGCCTTGTTGCATTGTTTCTACTTGCAATTGTCCATTTGCGATGTTGATGTAAATCCTCTTTACTTTAGCATGTCTTCTCTGAGACACATTCACCATCAGCGTCCTCATTTCTTCAATCTCCATTTCCATACTGTCATCTTGCTGGTACATATTGTTGCAAACTTACTGTTGAAATTTTTTGTTGTTGTTGTTGACTAGTTGTTGCATGTCTTCTTCATATCTCCATCTCAAAGTATTTGAGATATTCAATTCCTGTACAAAAATCTGAATTATATCTTCATGATTGTTTCTCTCATCTTCATATATGCTCCTATTGTAAGGCACTCCACTCTGCTCCCAAAAATCAGATTGAATCAAATCCTCAAACTCTTTGCAATGTACATCATCACTGTCACTTGGTTGTTGTAGCAAAACTACATCTTTACAAGACAACTCCGTGTCTTGTCCTTCAAGCTTCTCTTCTTCAATGTTGTTATTAAGCATTTATGTACCTATAATTGTAACACAATCCTATTTATCAATCCTTGGATTGATCAACCATTCCTCCAACATCCTTAATTCTTACCTCAAAATCAGTAAGCACTATATCAGAGTGTTGTCCTTCAACCTCTTCCTTGTTCTTTGCAAAAACAAGTTCCTGCAACTACTCCTCCATCTATGCATCACTTAATAAAAAGTGATCTAGGTATTGACCATCTTCATGAGACAATGTTGTCTCCTCCTTCTCTATGACAAAATTATGAATATATCTTCCTTCTCTTTCTTAAGTACCTACAAACATACACAAAATGTCATATTTAAAAACATAAGGCTCCTTAGCCTCATTTGCTTCCTATGTCAACATATCCTCATGATGATATGAACTATCCACATAGCCCATGAGACTCTCAATAGGTCTTTCTATTTTCTCATCATCCTCATCAAGGAATAATCCTCTCTCTGGTTCACATAAGTGAAGTCCTTCCTCTGCAAGTGACCTCTGTCTAAACTCAGTTCCTCTGAGTTTCTCCCTCTTCAGTAAAACACCCAACCCATGCGTCAAGTTCTTCAATATTCTCCTCAGCTTCCTTGCAAATAATTTCATCATAGGCCACTTGAACATTTTCTTTAGATTCCATCCTTGTCTCTGGTTTTCCTCAATCCTCTCCTGTAGTAGTTGTCAAATGTAACTGAGTTGTATCATTAACTCAGCCAACCCTATATCAAGATCCTCTTGACTCATCCTCTTTATGCCATTTGCCTTGGCACCTTACTTTCTTTGACTGTGGCTTCTTCCAGAACCTATATAATGACCATCATTAGTCATTTTTGTTTCCTTTTGTTGTGAACTTATCCTAGTCCACAGTGAGTTGCATAAAGCCTCTGCAGTAACAAGTTTATTTCACCCTTTTACTCAATTCCTCACCAAGATTTCCTCTGAGCTTGACTTCTTGGTATCCACTAGTTATCTCTCCTAGAACCTTCTGAGCATCCCCTTCCTCTTATCTAGCTTTTGCATCTACTTATTTTCTATTGAGAACATCCACTTGTCCTCTTACTTCCAATCTCCAGATGAAAGCATTTACAACTTCCCTTGATGTAAGGTTCTGCCAAAAATTCTTCTACCTTCACTTTGAGAGCTTCTGCTTGCCCCCTGTCACATATCTACTAGGTGTTGGTTGCTACCAATTCTTCTTCTATTACCTACATCCACAGATTATGTCTTCACCAGAGTTAATTTCCAAACTCAGCACCTGCAATAATACACCAAGGAATTATATATCCAATTCCTTTTTCTGCCTGTCTGCACAATCTGCTTAAGATTCCTTCTACAATGGCCAATTCCCTTTCAAATATATTTTTAATTAGCTCTGATACCAATTGATGGAATACCCCCTCAAGGATCTTCATTCCCACAGGTGACAGAGTTCTTTCTTAACTCTATACACGCTTAATGGTCGAGCGTTCTCCAATTCCTCGAGACCAAATCTCCTATGTATACATAGTTCTAGAACTTTGCATTTTAAAACCTTAAGTACCATTTCCTAGCACTAAATTCCTTCGCGTATCCCAAGCCTTTCTTTATGTTTGGGCACTAAGACCTTTTCCTTACCTCCCATGACCAAGTTTTATGTCCTTAGATATACACTTAAGCGCCCCAACTGTAGTGATTTCTCCTAGCCCTCAGCCTCTATATGACCATGCTTCGGGACCATGGGTGCGGGTATCGAATGTCAGACTTTCCCAAAGAACTCGAACTTACTTCTAGTTTGAGTCGGTCCAATGAATTAACTTGTGGGAAGATTTAATTATCGCGATCAATGTAGATCATTGATCCTTCCATTAAACAAACGGTTGGATCCACCACAACCACAACAAATCAAACCCAATCCAATTGACATCACCCACCATGTATGTCGAACGTTGGATCATCCGAGTTCCATCTCACAATACAACAACACGAACCCGATCCAGTATGGCGTGTCCCTCGACCAGGTGGAACTACTGAAGAGGATGTGTCATGTGTCGGTGTTGACTAGGCTACCATGTGTCATACTGATTCATGACTTTCACACACTCCAACCGTTGAATAAACATTGACATGTGTCATCTTCTTAGTGGGACACGTGTCACTTCCTTACTGGTTATAGAGTATGCTTACGTGTACTAGGATCGAACTATCAGAGCACCTACGCTCGCAACACTTTACCTTTTCGTTACTATCAGAGCACCTACGCTCGCAACACTTTACCTTTTCGTTCGAAGTCCAAAAGAATATGGATTGTTGATCCCACTGATGATCAACGGTCATGATCTCATCATCTGTAAATCTATGCCAATTGTTCTAGATCGTTGATCTGGTAGACCTTTTTCAGATTTAATCGCCACCATCGATTTTTGTTGAATGATACAAAAGATCGTTCACCTTTCCTTTAACCTACTCGCATTTCCATACTCCCTATAGGATTTTCCTCCATAGATCCGGTTCTATAATGAACAACGCGATCTATTTCCAACCACCGAGCTATCGGATCATCAGGCACCAGATTTCAAAGACTTCAATCGTGCACACTCCCTATCCCAATCCAATGGTTATCAATGATCTAGTTACAAGCTAGTATAGAAGTTGGTCCAGTCTATCGGACACCAGACTATCAGATTCTTTACACTTTACTTACTTTGCTTCTCCTCACATGCTTCAGATCTGACGAATATCGACGATCAGGATTGATCCTGATCAAATATGACAACTCAAATTCTTCCTGCCTTGTAAAGGCTTGATGGCCAAACCTAACATCCATGATTAACTTATTTTGTAGATCTGATGGTCGCTAATCTTCCTCTAATTACAAATGGAACTTGAACTCTATTATTTGACAGTCTTCATCTTCTGAGTCCGATCATTTAGCATTTTGACTTCTAAGGATCATTGATCCTTACAGTGATCAATGATCATCGATCTAGATTACTCGTTCAGGCTTGAACAGAGTTAACCTTCTTCTGAGAGTTCTCTTGATTGAATTCTTCCTCCACACTGGGATGTGTGCTTTTGCAACTTTAAACCTGTAAGTCTCGACTTTCATTCATTCTCTTCGTCCCGACACACTCAATATTTAACACCTTACACAAAGATATATAAAATCCAATTAATGAAAAGAGGATAACGCGTAACAGAGTGTTATTTCTATTAATCAATCACACTATACACAGTTTACATAAGACCTTCCTCCCTTGATGGCCTTTCTCTCGATTCACTCTCTTTGGCCTGATTTCCTACTCAACTGGCCACTCTCATTGGCTTTTTTCTACATTCGTTTGGCCACACCTCTCATGCCCATAGGCTTACAACATATACAATCTCAGGACTGAACCTCGAATTCATTTCAGATCCTAAATCTACTCCTAAGATCTCCATAATATCCTCAAGAGATCACTTTTGGATCTCTTCCTAACCTCGATCCTTTGAGATATGCTATCATAGGAAGATTTGATTACACTTAATCACACTCATTTAAACAAACCCTATCCTATGCATTCTTTCTAAACGTAGGAAATTACAACAATTCTAGCTTAGGGAACCCACTCCCTTGGTAAATGTAAAGACCTCTATGTCTAATCAAACATGCTTGATTTTGGAGGTATAATTCTCCTGCATCAGTTATGGCAAGAGGGGAGAAACAAGAAGATAATGTTTTCTATTCAATTTGATGTTTATCTAAAAGAGTTTAATCAACTTGTCCAGACTGGTCACTTGAATTTGGGTGGGAAACTAGCCTTACCACAACCATTTTCCCCCCTTAATGAGCCTTTACAACCTCATCCTAGCATTGTGTACATCCTAGAGCCCCCTCTTCAACCCATGAATGTCTGGATGGATAAATGATCCTATGAACCCCCTTTTTGGTGTTTCCCATTGGTTTACTAGTCCCATGGATGATCTTTTACCTCGTGTCTATGTACCCATTGTTACTTCAACTGATTTTGTTGCTCATTCCTCCCAAAAGGATAATAAAATACCTCTTAGGTGATAAAGGGAAGAAACCCTTCAATTTCAAAGTAATGATACATCACAGCCTACTTCTGCTTGGTCAAAGAAAACATATTTTGGCAGAAGATAAATCTATTTTAATGATATGCACCTTGAACTAAATGATCATGAAGGCAGGAGGGAAAGAGAAATGTTTTTAAAGAAAAAAATATATATCATCAGTTATTCTAATTTCATGTTATAACATTGTTTATTCCTAGGTATTTGAGACATGACTAATCATATCAATTATGATTATATGATATTTATTTTAAAACCAAAATATCACATATTTTGATTAAAGGGAAACACAAGTGTTTTTGATGATTATAATGATGCTTTATTGATTGATGTTCTATTTCCATATATGTTGACTATTTATTATGGAATTACAAGGTTGAATATGCAATAAATTAATGAAGAGTATAGTAGGATCTCACCTAATTTTAGTTTAAAATATTTGAAACATATTTGTGACCTTTATTCTAAAACAAGTTTTATTCTCTTATAAAAATGAAATTTAAAATTAATGGTAGTTAAACTGCACCACTAAAAATTCAAAAAACATGTTATCATACAATAGTTAACAACATGATACCATTGGTGAAATTAATGATGTAACATTGGTGTTGTGTGCACATCCTAAAATCATAACCACCTGTAGTATAAAAGTCATAGATATGCCAATGAGTAACTATTGTATTATTCTAGGAAGGGATTGGCAAGCCTTAACTGGTGGGTATATGTCATTAGACGGAATTCAAATATCACTTCCTAAAGCTGGAAAAAACATTATTGTACTTCATGAAGGGTGAATCTCAAGTGTACCTCAACCGCATCTAAATTTTGTTGAAGAAGATATTGGTGTGTATTCAATATTTTTAGAAGAAGATCGTAATCTTGTCACATAGAACCCTAATCCTAAAGATGGTATTCGGCATATGCACTTTTATGGTGTGTGTTCAAGTGAAGGAAATGGAGTTGGTATAGTACTTTACTCTCCCTTGGGTAAAATTCATAATTTTTCTTATAGGCTAGAGTTTGTCTATACCAACAATGTGACAAAGTTTGAAGCCTTAATGCTCAAAATTGAAAATGCTTTAATTTAGGGTGTGGTCATATTTCTATTTTGGGGGATTCATAACTTATTACTCACCTAGTTAAGAGAATCTATATCCCATCGAACAAACTTTTGAAAAGATATACACAAGCAGTTTGGTACTTAATTTCAAATATTTTGTCTTTTATTATTACTCATATCAAAAAGGATTTGAATTCAATGCCAGATAAGTTAGTTTTTTCGTAGATAATATTACAAGGAAACTACTCCCTGAAAGATCATATTTCACTTTCATGTCTTTATATTGCCATTATTTTCTTGACAATGTTGAATCTTGGCAAATGTTCTCTGGCAATGAAAGCATATGTGCATTCTTGTAGAATGAGCCTCTCAAGAAGAAGGAAGTTATTTCTTTGGAAGATAACAAACACCTTAAGGGACTGGCCCATTTAGAAATATCTTTGTAATCAAGTGTTGTTAGTAAGCATAAGAAATACTTAGAGGAGGAATCAAAAAGGAAGATAGGAGAGACTCCTCCTATGACATTGGGACTCAAGAGGATCCAAAGATTTTAAAAATTGGAGCTCAATGTTCTGAACAAGAGAAACAAAGTTCATGGATTTGTTTTGTGAATTTCACGATGTCTTTTCATGGTCCTACAATGATTTGCATGATTTTGAACCAAACGTTATACAACATGCAATACCTATCAAAGAATATGTGAGGCCAGTAAGACAAATAAAAAGAACAATTAATCCTACTCTTGAATCAACCATTAGAAAGGAGGTTGACAATTTGTTAGCTACTCATAGAATACTTCCTGTCAAATATTTAGAATGGGTAGCAAACTTTGTTTCAATATGAAAAAAGAATGGGGATATCAGGTTTTGCATTGATTTTTGCACCTTAAATAGGGCAAGTGTAAAGGACAATTTTCCACTTCCCAACATGGAATTAATTTTACAGCAAGTGGCAGGATCCCAAATGATGTCACTCCTTGACAATTTCTCAGGATACAATCATATACATGTCAAGAGAGTTGACAAATATAAAACCACTTTTACCATCCATTGGGGCTCATTTTCTTACGAACGAATGCCTTTTTGCCTAGTCAATGCAGGTGCCTCATTTCAGCGATCTATGTAGATAGATTTCGATGATCTTATCGGTAAAATCATTCAAATTTATCTTGATGATATAATTGTTTATTCTAGAATCCGAGAAGATCGTTTTGATCATCTTAGACTAGCTTTCCTTTGTTGCAGAAAATTTGGCATGTCTTTAAATCCTACAAAATCTATTTTTGGTGTCATTGCAAGAAAATTGTTTGGGCATATTGTGTTCAATTCAAGCATCAATATTGATCCAAATAGAGTCATTGTTATTTATAATCTCCCAACCCCAACTTCAAAGAAAGAAATACAATCATTCACATGTAAGATCAATTTCACAAGGAGGTTTATATCTGATTTTGCTAGAATGGTTAAACCAATTCATAATATGTTGAAACAAGACTAGATGTTTTTCTGGAATGATACTACTAAAAAATATTTTGTAGATATAAAAAATGCAATAAGTTTTTCACATGCCTTGGCAAAGCCCAACTTTTTGAAAGAGTTTTTCATATACACTGATGCCACTAAAGAAGACATCTCTACAATTCTTCTTTAGAAAGATTATCATAACAATGAACATTCAATAGCTTACATGAGCCAAAGCTTATCTAATGAATCATTTAAATATTCTTTGATTGAAAAACATGCATTTTCTCTTGTCAAAGCTATTGAAAAATTTCATCATTTCATTCTTGGTAAGCACACTAAGGTAAAAATCACTTTCCCTGCAGTGAAGTTTCTATTGTCACAAACACATTTATCTGGAAAAATTGCACATTGACTTGACAAAATACAAGAACATGATTTCACAATTACTACTTCTATCACAATTAAGGGACATGATTTAGCTCTACACTTGGCTTGGCATCATGAACTAGGGGTTACTTAAAATAATGATGATACCTTATGTGCACTATTCTTAATTGAATATGGAAATCTCGATCTGGTAGAACATCCCTGGTATCAAAATTTAATATACTATTTACAACATGAACGATGTCCTAATAATCTTGAACATCATGAAGAGAGGAGGATTTGTCTTGAATCTTCCAAATATCTAATTTTCAACACTTCACTATTCTATAGGACTATTGATGGATTGTTGCTACGATGTGTTTATGATATAGCATCCCAAATGATCTTGAAGAATCTTCATGGATCAGTAGATTCCAATATTCACATTGGTGGGAATTTTGCTGCAAAAACTACTTCTCATAGATTCTAAGGACTGGTTATTACTAGCCTTTAGTTTTCAAGGATTCATACAAATACGTTCAATCTTGTGATGAATGTCAAAGATCAACTAGTAGAGAGAAAAAAAAGGTCATACCTTTGCAACCGGTAATACCTCACTTTCCTTTTGCAAAGTGGGGATTATATTTCATTGGACCTAGTAATCCACCTTCATCTACAGGTCATGTATTCATCTTAACTGCAACTGAGTACTTCACTAAGGGGGTAGAAGCAATTCCTATAAAGCATGCTAAGGATGAACAAGTCATTTCCTTCCTAGAATCTAATATATTTTCTAGATTTGGTTTTCCCATTGAATTAATTTTAGATAATGGACCAGCCTTTGTGTCAGTTAAGTTAACCCAATTTTGTAGCAAATACAGGTTGAAATACTTCACTTCCTGAACTTACTACCCATAAGGGAATGGACAAGTTGAGTCCACTAACAAGAATCTGATCAAAATTTTAAAGAAAATCATTAGTGATAAACCTCGTCAATGACATACTCTGTTAACATTTTCCTTATGGGAAAATCACACCACTACAAAGACTAGTACTGGTCTAACCCCCTTTCAATTAGTTTATGGACAAGAGGTTGTCATGTCGATTGAGCTTGAGCTTACCTTTTTGAGATTGGCTTTGCAAACTAAAGAATTAAATTCTACTAACATTTCTCAAAAAGTCCATGTTCTTTTAGCTCTAGAAGAGAAAATACATTTTTCTTTGAATAATCTAAATCGTAGGTAGAAAACTATAAAAAAATACTTCGATAAAAGGGCAAAGACAACTATATTTAGAGCTAGTCAAAAAATCTTGTTGTGGGATTCTGCTCATGCAAATAAAAGAGCTAAAAAGTCAATTTATGAGTGTTTCTATATATATTTTAGTTTACATTTATTTTTCTTTTTCTTTTGTTAGATTCCATTTTTTGGTTTTCCTTTCATTTTACTTAAGCTTTTATTTCTTTGAAGTACGTTTTAAGTACCTGGATTAATCAAGTTTAACTATTTTCATTTGTCCTCCAAAATTTGTTGGAAATGTAATCAGTTAGGGTTACAAACTTAACGAAATATGAATAGTCAAGTTATAATAATAGTCTCAAGAGTCCAAAAGACGTCTTGGAATGTGAATCCTTTTGAAATGTTGTAACTTCGAAGAATATTCTAATTGTATTTCAGTTGTTATATTATAGATCAAATCCCCTTTTGTGGATTGATCATGTCGGGTCTTCTATAAGACCAAATCCCCTTT
>CBVK0102983784.1:0-10428 GCA_900067695.1 Picea abies
GTAAGAGGACTTACTAGAAGGTTCTTGCTTTGGAAGGTTCTTAGGTGGTTGGTATTACTATATAAAGGGGTTCGAGCAATGTAATGAAACAAGTTGAGAAGTATTGTATTTGGAGTGGTAGCTCAATAGGAGGATGCCCCCTCGAAGAGACAAGTGAACAGGAGAGAATCCCTTCCTTAATAGGATCCATTATATGGTATTTCCCTACCGTAAGGGTTTGATAATAATAAAAGAGTGTTTCTATGAATATTTGTGGTATTTTTGTATGCAAGTATTTGTTTCTTAACAAGTAGTATCAGATCACTTTCCTTGGCAGGAATTGTGGGCAATTTTTTTTCTATTTTTGCAGATGTTTTCGGAGACGAAAAAGATGGCCACGACATTCTGGAAATTTTTTGTATATTTCTGTGAAAACATTTCCAAAATTGGTTGTATATATGAGTTCCTCTCATAAAAACACCCAATTTAAAAAAAAATAGTTTGAAATGAATTCTGGGAAGTAAAGTTGTTGTCATTTTAAAATTTTTTATTTTTCAAGGTTTTTTCTGCAGACGACCGCACGATTTTTCTTATTTATGTAGCAGTTGGGGACGAATTTTCCAAAACAAATTACAAATCAGAGTTCCTCATTCAAAAATAGTCGATTTCAAGAAAAAATCACCCAAATCGAAGCTCTGGACGTGAAGATATCTTTGATTCAAAATCAACCATTTTTTAGGGTCTTAGTGATGGCGACGGGACTACAGAGCTCATTACTTTTCACAAGTTTCTACCAAATCAGTGCCAATGGATAGATACTTTTAAGATATTTCTTTTGGTATCTTATATGTGGTATTTCCAATGGATTTTTCTCTCTAATCATGGAAGCCATCACGACAACATTTCAAGAAATCAAAATTGAAATGCAAAATACTCAGGAGAAATATCTTCAAGAGCTCAACATTGCAATACAAGGAAGGTATATTATGCAGGTCATCGGGGATGAATACAATCTAGAAGCATATGCTTGGTATGATTTTGAGGCCAATTGTGAGGATTGGTATATGGATAGTTGTCATTTATGGGATGAAAACCACTTTCATATTTTAGTTGATGACTCTACTCCACCGAACATCAATGTGTCAAATAAAGAGCTAGTTATGATTACCAGTGTCGAGCCTGCATATTCTACAGTGGTATTATTTTTTCCTGATTTAGATACAACCCTTTCCCTATATGTGGATGGATATTATTATTTGGATCCACATGATAGGTGTCATCCTTTGGAGCATCATTTTCAGTTGGTTATTTGGTTCTGATATATTTTGCATGGAGTTCAAATGAACATTTGGACATGGGACTCTGATTTACAATGGAGGTTGGACTACTTCTGCATGGTGGTTTTCATTTCTACATGGGACCCTGGATCTCTAGTATAATTTAACACTACGGTCCACACTTCTCCATTGGACCCTGGTATTTGGTTGTACACCCTCATAACAAGCATTGAGGACAACGCTTTCATACGGGGGAGGGAATGTAGTGTAGCTAGAGAGGTAGTGGGGGGTCCAGAGGGCCCATAGTAATAACAGTGGAGGTCATTCAATGTAAGGTGGACTAGGTCCACTATATTATTAAATAATTCTCATTATGGTAGTTAGATATAATAAATGTAAGAGGACTTACTAGAAGGTTCTGCTTCTGGAAGGTTCCTCCTCTAGAATTTTCTTAGGTGGTTGGTAGTACTATATAAAGGGGTTCAAGCAATGTAATGAAACAAGTTGAGAAGTATTGTATTTGGAGCGGTATCTCAATAGGAGNNNCGAAGAGGCAAGTGAACAGGGGAGTATCTCTTTGATAATAGGATCCATTTTTGGTGTTTCCCTACCATAAGGTTTTGATAATAATAAAAGTGTGGTTCTTCTATATTGTTCTCTGAATATTTGTGGTATTTTTGTATGAAAGTATTTGGTTCTTAACAGAAAATCTTGCATCCATGATATTTAGTTATATTATATAACAGTAAATACTCCCAACATCTTTGTAAGTTACATATGCGCTAGTTAGGCTTGTTCCACGTAATCTACATCACTAAAGTAGGTGCCTCCAAGATGGAAACTCTACAAGGACAATCACTCAAAGGTCTCATTAATGGTTGTAGGTTGAAAGTGTACTACGACCCTTAAGAGTCAACCGCCATTTAGTCTTGTTGTCAGAATTTACAGAGAACTGGAGTAATATTAGTATATATTGTACAGTGGTTCAAATAGTTCTTAGTCGGCATAAATTTAAATTTAATTTCGAAAGTACAAGAATTGTAAGTTCACAGGGGAGATCCTTCCAGTGACAGTTGAAGATAGATCATCAAGGATGCGAATTTCGGAGGCGTACTTGCCTAGGTTTTGAGACAGGCATGTTCATCACAGGTCATGTGGCTATTGATCCACTTTCTTACCACTTACATTCCTTAAAAGTTCGACGGTCCCAAATGGGACATTGGCTTATGCACCAAGTGATGATCTCGCATCACATTCTCCTATAATCCCCTACAATATGGTCGATCTAAATTTTTTATCTTCATTTCCACTACAATTTTCTAGTTGATGTTAATTTCCCTCCCCACTCCCCCCCCCAATTTCCTCTCTCCCTCTCCCACCTATATATACCCCAGTCCTCACCTTTCTCTACCAGCTTATTGTTGAGCTTCCCCAGCTACCCTCTCATGGCGTGCCTTAGTCGGTTGTTCATCATTTTTTATCATCATCTCGGTTGAGAATCCTCAAAGGATAATTTTCCCTCCATTACCTCTTGCTTCATATATCTTACCCTACTCGGCCCAACCCCGGTCCTCACATGTCTCATACTTGCAAACCCCCGATTTTTGAACACTCGGTTTTCTTCTCTCACAGATGCCTTGTAATGATCCAAATGCTCAAAATATCATAAAATAACAGAAGTACACACCATATACATAATTTCATCATGGATCACAACTCTAATATATATAAGTTACACAATAACTCCTTAAATAATAGGGGAACCCGCTCCAAATAACCAAATACTTTTCATACTTCACAATTCCCTCTCTCAATAATGAACAAATGATCTCTTATATATAGCTATTCACACTTGCACATGAGACCCCTTTATCACTAGGTTGACCCTATTACATATGTATTTACACATTACATGTGCATTTAGGCCCATATATGCCCCCCCTTGGGGTCATATCATATGCATTTAGCCATATATATGCCCCCCTTGGGTCATAACATAGTACCCTCCTTCAAAATGTTTTGTCCTCAAAGCTTTGCATTTAAAGGCTTCACATGTGATGAAACCAAGTAATATGATTTTCTTATGTTCTTGCTTTATTCATTCCATTGTTGATGATCTATCCATCCAAAATCAATTCTATTCAGTCTTAATCCTTGGTGTCTAGTTGTTGTATAATTTTCTTTCCTTTGATTCCATGTATTTTTTTGAAGCTTCTCCAATTTGTAGTAGTTGTTGGTCTCTAATGATAACTTGTTTAAGAATAGTTTGGTGATGCTTTGTTCCATGAATATTGACAAGTATTCCATCTTCTTCCTTCATAATGTTGATATCGTCCTTCTGGTCTTCTTTGAAATCTTTCTTGGTAATGAGGGTGTTGATACAGTTTCACATTTGACGGTTTTTCTTCACTCTTCACATGCATTTCATCTATATTCTTTTCAGAGACAATGGCATCCTTTGTCATCTTTGTTTGGTCCTTGATTACTCTAGCTTTGGAGATAATACCATCATATTTGGCATGTACATCCTCTATATGGAGTTCAACTTCTTCTAGTATCTTCTGTTGACCTCCTTGAATATTGTCTTCTTTCTCCTTTTGAAGCTGCAAGGTGACCCCATCTATCAAATTATGACATCCTTCTTCAATTATGGCTTGCATTTCTGACTTTACCTCATACGCATTTAAGGATTCCTCAACCTTCTTGTCAATTTCCTCTTCCAGTCTTTTGGTAGATTCTTCATCAAAGATCCTTATTTATTCTTTATTTGACAATTCGTCTTTTCTTCTTTCAATCTCTTAACCTCATCCAATAGTTTTTGTTATGGATTCGTAATCTACATATCTCTTCATCTTTCTTTTTTAAATCTTCCCTTGATTCATCTTTTTCCCACTTGCCTTTGCTAGTCTTTTGTTGATTTAGGTTCTTAGCCTCCTTAATGAGTGATTCATTAAGGAATATTATATTAGATAGATCCTCACCCTTATTCTTAATCTCTTCCTTTTCTTCTTTTAATTCATCTTGAATTCTATACATTTCCTCCATTTTTGTATCCCTAATCCATTTATCTGAGAAGATTTTTTCAAATTCTTCCCATGTGGAGTGGAGTCTAGTATCTTCATCAAGGCTTCACCACCACTTATGAGATCCACCCAAAAAATAAAAATATTCCCCACAATGAATTATACCAATCCTTATAAAATATTCCTTTACCATCCTCAACCATTCCCTGGGACTGATTTCATCTATATCTTCATCTCCACTAAAGTTAGGTATTGTCATTGATTCTTAATTGAGGTCTAACCTTAATCCTTGACTTACAACCTCTGTATATTAAGGATAAATGTCTCAAATAGTTATAATCCTTATTCCATTATAATATTATAGGTTTTATCTTTCCAATGGATTTTGAATCAGCTTAATCGGACATTCCAATAAAAAGTTATGATAGTTTTAAGTCAACATACCTTGGAAACCTTGATTTGGAGCTTGTCCTCCTAGCCAACCTTAATTCTGCTGTATCTCTGTGATTTCGGCCCTTCTTAGTTTTAAATTGTGACGTATAGTACTATGAAATTTCTTCTCTACAATGCCATGGGTCTGACCAAAATTGGATGTGCCAAGTGGAAGTTATGGTAACTTCCCCACACCTTGTTGATTTTTGGCCTTTCCAGGAGAGTGCACTTGTACAACGTGCCCCGTGCACAATAATTGATATACAATTATGAAAATGGTACCAGAAATACCGCAGACTATCCATGGTCCAATTAAACTAGTCTCACTCAATTTGGATCCTCTATGAATAAGTTATGCTTGTTTTAACTAGAACACTTGTTTGAGACTAGTCGATAGGACTAGTCAGATACCCTATCTTCCACAGAGTGTAACTCTGAAAGTACTGTTGAAATATATATTCTTTTCTAAAAACTTAGACTAAAAATAATTTTCATTTTTTGTTTAAATAAAAATCACGAAAATGCACCATCCAAATGAAGTCTTTCGATCAATCCAAAGGTTTTAATGTCTTAGCAGATTATGGAGCCACCTTTTTAATTAATGAATCAATCTATATAAAGGTTTGCTTTTTGAAATTTTGGGAGTCGGGGTTTCGCGAAATGAAAAGGTTCGATATTGAGCATCCTCGAAGTCCCGATACCTGAACTCATGAAAGTTTTAAATGTTAGGTCGGGTTCATTAAAGATTAAGTAAGATTAACAAAGAGTAAATCTTGTCGCGACTTTGCGATTAGGGATGCTCTCACATATAAAGGCCTTGAAGTCTCGATACCTGAAACCCCGACATTTTAAACTAATCACAATTAATTAAGAGATTTAAATATGATTATACTAAATTAAAACTTGTCGCAATTTCACGTTTCGTAACTGTTAGTTTAAATTGCTTTAAAGATCCCCGAGACCCGAAAATCCGAAACTTGATTAAGTGTTAGGTATGATTAATTAAGGTACTAAATGAGGATTATACTCTAATTAATCTATTTCCTAAAATTAACTCGGATACATTCAAATTCTGTGCTTTTCTCGAGATATCAACCATAAATGACATTAATATATGATTTAGGGAAATGATTCCAAATAGGATCAGATTTTAACGCCCAAATATTTTTATTAAAGGAATTAAACGCATTGTCAGTGAAGGTATACGCATGATTTATGCGTTTAAGGAAAAAAGGATTTTTACTTCTGAATCACTTTCTTGTTTTCTTAAGAGATGGCTTGGCGAAATAACTAGTTTTCTGCATTTTAATTCTCTATAACAGGTAATAGAACTCTGAATTTGATATCATGGCTCCACGAAAAGCACCTAAAGCAGCTAGTGAAAGTTTTGGCCAGAACACAGACGTTATTTCTGATACTTCACCCAGAAGTATAAGCACAGTTAAAACCTGGACACATGTGTTCAACAACATACAATACGAAGTGCTAAACTGTCCTAATGACTCAAGCGATAATGCAAAGGATAACTTATCTACCAAATATAAGATTATCGCTCAAGCAGAATTGCATAAGATAGCAACCAGACCAAGGCTTTTACCTTACACCGACATGATTAGATGGGCGTTGGATCATATAGATATCCCGACTCGAACGATATTCAACTCTTAGAAAGTAGTTGTTGGGTCATTTCGACCGGAACACATTCAGGTCATGTATAAATTGTCTACAACATCAAACATCATTTATAACGCCAGTTTTCTTGTGAATTTTAATAATAAGGAGTGTGATCAGTTTGGAAAGAGTCTTTTTGACCTAATCAAAGACTGGTGTTCACGCCCAGACTGGTGTTCACGCCCCGAAAAGTTCAAAGCCGAATCTCACGGCATATATTCCATATCATCACTTGAACCAGAATGATGATGTGCTGAATTTATGGAAAAAGAGAACACAACCCATTTCTTCCTACCATGGGTTCCCATCATTCACTCAGTGGCGGAAGGATTTTCTTTTGACTGGGCAAAGATATTGTCAAATAATTTGGCTAGCGAAATCTCATAATACCAAACGAAGAAAACCAAAGGGAAACCAACTCCATTATTTATGTCAGCTTATGTTTTGGACGTTATCTGTTTCATGACGCCTTTCCCACTAATGAGTTGGAGTTGGAATCCAAACAGTGAAGAACCAATTCATGATTACCATTCGAAGCTCTGGGAATACAAGGCAGAAGATTTATTTTATGAAATCTTTAATTGGGTAGTGGTGTCAATGCATATTGTTTTATTTGGTCACCCACCACCAAGAATTTCATACAAGGTTATGGTTAGCCTAGGTAAAGTGGCGGACTAGTACATAGAGGAGCATTTCTCTTATATCAGAGTTTTCGGCTACTCAGTCCCTCCATATGCATTACCACAATTTTTACCAGACAGACTGGTGTGTCGGGAAGTTGCACGACAAACTGTACTCGGCGGGATTAGCAAAGAGATAAAATTCGTGCAGAAAAAGGTATGGCCATCTTTTCCTTTGTCTATTGGTTCATTTTCCTTATTGGATTTCGGTCACTCCAAGGTGGAGGCTACATCTTTAGAAGAGATAAAGTTGGTTAGCATTGAGTTCAAGAAGCATGACCCACAGAGGGTCATGGGAAACCATATGGACGGGTGCAATCTTAAAAAATATGAACATGAAGAGTCCCCTCATGACGAAATGTTATGAGGGGTAAGATCTTATCAAGAAGTCCTAAGCCAAGTGCGAGATATGCTACCTGGTGGAATGGTTGAGTTTTACAATTTCCAAAAACACTGGAAAAGTGGCCTACCCAAAGTATTACAAGGGCAAAGCATAAAATCTCCAGATACACAACAAGCAGAGACCCAAAATCCAGAAGTCGAAAGCTCTGCCAAAAAAGAAACCCTGGAAAACCAGGAGAAAGTTGAGGTCTTGACTCAAAAGGGAAGTTTCCCAGAGATGAAGATACTAGACAACTAGGGCAAACATCAAAAAGAGACAATATTAAAGAATGAAGAAGATAGATCGTCGTCTTCACCTGAGAAATCAACTATTGAAGAAGTCGGGAAAAAATTGTCCGCAAAAAATGGCAACCCCATTGAGGTTGTCACACCATTAGAGTTCACCAAGGAAAACCCTAATACAGAGGCAATGTTCATAAGCGATTTCTCGCCTATCTCTGTTGAGGATATACCTTCCACCGAGTTCTTTTTCAGTAAGAAAAGAAAGGTCGTGGTGAATAAAGAAATGCACATGAGAGAGGGTGCAATGGTAAAAAATCACAAAGTATTATTAGATGGGCAAAATTTGGAAGAAGAAGATTTTGCTACAGAGGTGGCATGCTCTTTAGGAGATTTTGCAATGGACAACTTATTTTCTGTTGATAATCTAAAAGAAAGGCTAAGGCAGAGGAATCAGTTGATAAACCAGTTGCGAGATCAAATAAGGAATGCAAGGAATAATATCAAAAATGAGGTCAGCAAAGGACTCGAACAAGCAAGAGCCAATGACAGACAAGAAATCCAATAACTTAAATATGATCTTGAAGAAGCACACAAGACTTCTCAAGCAAGTCAGGGGTAGGTCATCCAGCAAGAAGAGCTAGTAAGGCAGCTGCAAGCTAAATTGAGTTCTACTAAAAGTCAGGTTGTAAATATAGCAGTGTTTCAAGCCCAGGCATTGGAAGTGCATTAGAAGTTGGAAGCACTACAACAAAGCCTGTTTTATAAGGTATGGATCATCCAAGATTATTTTCGAGAGATGGGTCAATCATTAGATAATATTGGTTTCAGAGAAAAAGAGGCTACTGCATCCCGAACCACCTTTCAAAAGGCAGTCGTGTCTTTGGCTAGGGAAGAGGAACCAGCAACTCCCAGATTAACTGTCGCAGAACAAATCAGAGGTGATATCATACTAAAGGCATGGGAGGCCAATATAGTCAAGATTAAGAAAATGGCCAAAGAAATAAAGGAAGATTGTGAAGAGGATTTTGATTTGCTAGATAAAAAATCACTAGGCATTTGAAAGGACAATTGTGCTGGAGTATTAGGGCAAATCAATGTTATAAAGCATCAACTGGGCATCAAAGAAAGATTAAATGAAGATCAAATTGAAATTTCACAGTTGAAATAGGTTGACGTCCCTCAAATGGATAGATGGCTGGTAAAGCCAAATATATAGTTGCATTCACTAAATTTTGAAGGTAAAAGGATTGAAGGCAGGTTGTCAAAATTACAGAGAAAGTTGTATCTTTTTTAGGAAAAGGATGTGATAGAGCCTTCCAGAATTTTAGTACAATTTCTAAGTAGGTGCGTCGAGTGTCTCGAGCCAGCTGAAGGAAGTACTTCAAAAAAATAATGAAGTAACACATGTATGCTCGTTTTGCCAATATGAGAAAGAGATAGAAAGGAAACAAGTGAAACGATTCAAGTTTCTATTTTGTAACCGTTAATATCTAGGAGTAAGGAAAATTCCAACCATCTAGGGTTGGTAACCTTTTGTATAAATATAATTTCAAAATAATTAAAGAAGGTTTTTTCCTAGCCGATTGTAATAGAGAGATCTCTCCTTTTCGATAATTAATACAAATGAATACCAGAGACTCCATATTTCATCAATCTTGAGTTATGTGTTATTTTGTTCTTTTGTATTCAAGCATCTTTATTTATATGTCTTTGATGAATGCTTAATCACAACTTAGTACAACATCTATTGTGGTTATATGGTTCATTTAGTTATCTGATTGTTTACAAATTTTCCTCTATGTTGGCTATTAGCAAATACAAGACCTATGAATTAGTTAGATTACCACATTTTACGCTTCATAAAACGTTTCACATCCATTTTTCTTCTTCTTTATCAGAGTGAGATTCTTTTGTGATTGATGCCTCACTTTGTTAACAGCTTTATGTTTTTCTTTCATCACATTCATTATTTTCAAATTTGACTCAAATACGGAAAATGGCCTCTAAATTGTTATACTATTAATTCAATTTCAAGAATTTTTCTCATGTGATTGAAGACAAGAAAAAGCAAAGATAAAAACGATAGATCTTTTAATTTTCTTTCCTCCATGACTATACATGTTGCAAGACAGCCTAATATAGAACTCGGCCTCACGGATCAGACCAGCATTGCATTAAACTTGTTCAATACCATTTTAGAGACCGCTAACACCCAGGTTGAACTTGAACATTCATGGGCAGTGATTGAACGAGACATAAGCATCCAAGAACGTTGGGAAGCTAGGCAAAGACAACTCAGAAATCAACCATAGCTTCTTTCCCTAAAGAATTGACTTTCTTTTCATATTTTAAACTCTCTTTATTTTTTATGCCTTGACATTATACTTTGAAGCCTTAAGTATAAAATCAGGAACAACAAGTACAACAACCCAGAAGCTGAAATTCATACCACAAGTACTATAATAAGTCTTCTCAATATTCTCCATGTTTCGCCTTCTAAAAAATCTCCAATAAAAATTTATAGCGAAAATGAAAAAACGACTATCTTGAGGAGAAAAACCCTAGGATCGGTGCTCTAATACCAAATGCAATTATCCAAATGCTAAAAATATCATAAAATAACAAAAGTACACACCATGTAAATAATTTCAACGTGGAGCACAACTCCAAGATGGGACATTGGCTTATGCACCAAGTAATTATCTAGCATCACATTCTCTGATAATCCCCTATAATATGGTT
>CBVK0102983788.1:0-37385 GCA_900067695.1 Picea abies
TGTAAAGTCCCCATCAATGGACATGGAAGATCAATATAGGTGTTGTATTGCCCCCACTAAACTCACTCATTTCCTTTCAACCATGAAAAGTTAAAAAAAAAAAAAAAACCTAAAGATATACAACTCTATATAACAATAAAATATACAACTCTATATAACAATAGATTATAAAATAACTTATCTCATATTGTGGGGGATTTTTTTTTCCATGTGGTGGATAATCAAGTCCATTTGTTTTGAGAAATCAATTATTTCAACCAACTTCTCATTTTGAAATGCTTATCATAATCTCCCTCAAATTGGTTTCCATGTGCTAAAATAATGTGCCTAGGTAGCAGACATGTGCCTAGCAAGCACAGATGACGAATAGTCGAGGATCTTTTCCTTTTTATTATACCCATAAACAATTATTAATGATGTATGTAATGTATTATAAAAATGAAAATAAAGATATTTATATGTGCCTCTCGATTGCAATGAAGGATTCGGAGTCCACCATGACACGTTTATAGAATTCTTATGTAAGATAAGATGCTTTATCATCTTCTCAATTTATTTTAAATGATGGCCATGTGCTCAATAATCATTATCATTTTCTTATACAATGCATTATTGATGCAAGCAATGATATATCTTCAACTTTGTATATATTAAAAACTTTGTATATATTAAAAAAAATGGATGATTAAAAAGTGTTTTGGTTAAATATTTTATTTTTTAGGATTTTTAGTTGAATCCCGCGATGTAAATATAGACAAAATCACAATTTTATGTTGTTTAAATTTCATTTCTGAATGTATAAATGGATTCAGTGTGCTGAAAAACCCCCGAGACACTCGGATTATACAAACTTAGCCACTCAAATATCCAGATCCAACCATTCCTCACCGGATTTCAAACAAAATCAAACAGAAAAGGTCGTTGGAAAACAACCAAAAGGTGGAACCTTTAGACTACGTTGTTAAAAATCCATGTAACCAAAGTGGTACGAAGATGTTGATCTCAACAAATGAATATATTAGCATTAATGGCCATAAAAAAGTGTAATATCACAAATATATTATAGATTTTGATGAACTTTAATATATAATGTGTATGGTTAACAAGTGTTGTATGACAACTTAATCTCTGCCGCATAACTTTTGATGCAGACCCCCTTCCCTCTTGGGGCTGCGCGACCTCCTGGTCTTTGGATCTTTCTTCTGTTGTTGCATCTGCAACACATTCTATGGCCTCGACCGGGCTGTTTGGTAGGAATATCCGAATTCCCCCAATGATCAGAATGCTCCTCTGATCCTCCTCTTGGATGGTGAGATTGTTTAACTTCTCATCATCTTCATTCACATGGTCTGCAAATCCACATGAATCTTGATCCATCAACACTCCTTGTTGATATGAACTCTCAATAGAGTCTGTGAGACTCTCAGACAGTCTCATCTCTTTCCGCTTGCCCACCTGGCAATTTGGGATTTCTCTTCTGCCCACCTAGCAATCTATGAGATCAACCGATCCCATCTGATTGCCCACCCGAAAATTTGAACTTTCATCACTGCTCCTCTAGCAATATATGAGACCTTCCACTGATCTCTTTCCATTGCCCACCTGGCAACTTGAAAGTCCATTTCTGCCCACTGTTGGGTCACCAAAGTACCATCTTTTTACCAACCTTTCACTTCACTTTTAACCATATTCCACTTTCTCATACCCTTACATTAAATCATTTTCATGATTACATGGGTTTTAGACATATTATTTTCCAATGCATCTATTTTAGTGTTTTTGAGTGAATTTATGATTAAATATTGGAAAAATGACATGTTTACACTTATATATGGAAGTGGGATGAGTTTCATGATGTTTACAGGTGTATTTGAAGACTTCAACCAAGTCAAATTTGACCATCAAGCCTCAAATTCGAATTCCCTCTTCAACCCTTTGAAGATTTGATGAAGATTTAGAGATCTATTCAAGTATCTTGGATGGAGATTAATCATGAAAGAAATATTTGTGAGAGGATTTGTAGAGATATCACTTGATATGTGTGAGCACATGGTTGTAACCAAATGAGACATTTGTGGATCTAGGAGAGATTTGTGGATCTAAGTTATCTTAATTTTTGTATAAATAGGAGTGCCTCCTCCATTACAAGAGAGGACTCTTGGAGCATTGTATCCAACTTATGATGAAATAAGAATCAAGCTTTCTTTTCACATCAATTTCCATTCTCTAGTTTAGATTTAGAATGCTTTAGTTTATGTGTTACTTTTTTCTTGGGAGAATTGAGCTCACTCCAAATAGATCATAGTAGCATTTTCTTCTTACTTTGAATAGGTTTATATGCTTTATTGTTTTTATGATCTTGATTGTTGATAGGTTTTGTGAAACATCTTGAAGAAGACCTCCTGAAAGGAGCTAGTGTTTTCATGCCTACAACAACTAAGCCCCTTTTTAAGTGTATTTATTTTCAATGCATGAGTGTTTACTTAATGATCTTGATTGTTGATAGGTTTTGTGAAACATCTCGAGAAGACCTCCTGAAAGGAAGCTAGTGTTTTCTTTCCTACAACAACTAAGTCTTATTAAGTGGAATGAAAGAGTTAGGATTTGATTGAATTTCCTAGATTAGAGTTAGATGCCTACTCCTGCATATATAGTGCATGTGCTTCGTAAGCCTACGAACCTCGGATTGACAAATTAAATGGTTGGGCAATTACTACGACGGAATTAAACGACAATATTTTTGCCTAACACCCACCCGACAGTTTATGAGATCCTCTGCTAATCTCATATCATTTCCCACCTAGCAATATGAATTTCCACTACTGTCCCCCTGACAGTCTATGAAATCCTCCAATGATCTCATTTCATTTCCCACCTGGAAATTTGAAAAATCATCTCTTCTCTCCTGACAGTTTATGAGATCTTTATCTGATCTCACGTCCTCCTCATCACTGAGGTGTTTCCCAATTTTTGGTTCACAGACGTAAACCACTTCTTCCTCTGTGTCACTGAGGTTTTTGACATACCTCAACCACCTCTTTAACAATTATTGTTATTCTCTGGCCAACAATCTCTTGACTGATCACTTCACCTTCCTCTTCATGGGCCACTCATACATCCAATGCGCTTTAGCATCTCATTGCATTTTTAATGTTAGCTACTCCATCCTTGCTCTTATCTCACTAAGCTCCAGATCCATCTCTGGATTGCTCTTCTACTTGCGTTCTTCTCTTCGACCACGCTCATGGAACTTGGTAGCCATTTCTACCTTCTACCTTCCCTTCTGGCAAGTCTATGGATCACTCTACATATGTGAGCATCTCCATCTTCTCTTACAACTCACCTGGCTGTTTAAAGTTTTGATGTTGTACTCGTGCAAAAACCTCCTCACAGAGAATCAGTACCCTGCTTCCTTCACTTGTTGACTATAGACAAATTCCTGTTTGTGATACCACCTGATGTTATCAGGTCATCTCCTTTCACCATCTTGTCATTTTCCTATTGTCTGCAAACAAAATTATGGCCTCCTCCTCTCTCTGTTTCACCTAAAATCTACAGACAAAATTCAAGATCTGTCTCCTTTTGTCTAAAATCTATAGACAAAAATATCTGCTTTGATACCATCTGATGGTGTGTATCAGAGTATATCCTTTCTATGCTCTTCGCTATAGAATAAAAAATCTGTTCTCTTATACCACCTAATGCAGAACCCCTACCCTCCTGGGGTTCTGCAACCTCCCGGTCTAGGATCTTTCTAACTGCAAAGTCGAATCGATTCTAACTACAGAGTCGAATCGACTTCTCGGGTTCCTCTTTGAACCCAAATCAAATATTCACAGGTCCCTTTTTCCTTCTGTGTGTAGGTCTGTCAGACCCGTGGGCTAATTTCTGCGCACTCCTAAAGCACTAGTTCAGGTGTAAGCCCCTTTGGCATTAGCCCCTCCTTCATACGACCCTAGGTCATGTCCTTGTGCTAATGCATGATTGCAAGCATAACAAGAGTGGTTTCAAACCAACCTTCTTTTTGACCAGCAATCCTCCTCGTGCTGCCACGTATCCATTTACGAATATCGTGGTTCCAATTGCGGCCTACTTTGGAATAATTATCCTCCATGCAAGTTTTGGATCTGAAATCCTTCCCATATGTAGATTTCCTACCTCTCGACTCTCCTCGCGATCAATGACTATTATCAAATCTCCTTTCCTTCCATTTATGCACGATCTCATACCTGCGCGATCTGTCGGCACATAGCTCTCCTCTAAATCAACAACTATGGCTGATTCTGGCTTTACAAACTTCTGGAGTTTCAACTCTCAATCTATACTTTCCTTCATATGACAACCTTATGGAGTGGAATATTTTCTGCCACCTGTCTCCCTGAACCTATAGACAGGATCTCCTCAGTGGATCCTACATTCGGAAATCTCAAATCTCAAAATCGTGTCGAGTATCTCTCAGAGCATTTCCACCCGAACTTGATGGATTTCCACCACGTGTCCTCCTGAATGATGGACGGTCCCAAATGACTTTGGGACTTCATGATTTTTGTGAGTCCACCCTTCTGCGTGTACACAAAGCGTTAAAGCTCGCACAACTTCTAGTGATCCGACGACAGGTGATCTTCTGCGCTCAGATCCAACGCTTGAGATATGTTTCATCCTCTACACTTCCTCTATTCGTTGGACATAGATCTAACAGTCTAGGCTCCTCCCCACAACCGATAAGATGGTTGTTGTTGCTCCCCCTCCTAAGCTTTTGATTTCTTCTGACTTGGAATATTTCGTTAGTCTTCAAAGGTTTTCAGCCTTCAAACTTTCTCCCGCGAACCTGACTATCTTGGGTCTCGCTTACGCTCTTTCAAGCGCTATCTCTTCTGAGCTTTTGGATTTAGAATAATTCTATCCTATATGCACTCTTTGTGTTATATCTTTTGAGCTTGTCCCCTTCGAAGGTTCCGATCTCCCACGCACTCCTTGCGTTTCTGGGATTTCGTCAAACTTAGATCCGAAGGATTTCTTGGAAAGAAATTCTTCTTACAGATTATTCAATAACTTTGATTCTTCCAGAACTCAACAAAAAGTTCCCTTAGTACACACTTTCACCCGCTCGATGCCCACCTGGCAGAGCTTTACAGAGTTCATTGTAACTTTGGTTCTCCCTGAGCTCAACAAAGAGTTCTTCTGGTGCACTCCTTGCACTTCTACTGATGAAGGTTCAACGATATCTCTACTGAGATCTTCCCGAGGTTAACTCACCTCTGTCAACACACTCTTTGTGGACTATGTGCACTCCTTGCACTCGGAAACTCAAAATGAGAGAAACAATTAAAACTCATTCAATACTTCATCAGTTCATGCATTCACAACATGAACGACATAAAAACATAACAATAAACACAAACATACAAACACACCATGTGCAGGAAAAAATGTTTTTTTATTATCTGTGTGTGTCTATACAGATGTTTACAAAAACTAGACTGCAATAGAGTCTCAGTTCTCTCAAGATCTCTCTCAGAACTATTCTACCTCCTATGTCTCCTAAGACTCTTTCTACTCGAGATATCTCTCTCAAGTCTCCTAACTCTCAAAACCAGGGCTCTACGAGCTTATCCTCTTCACCGCCTTAGTGCCATCGTTGTCTTAGTTACGGCACCATACCTCTACGACCACATTCCATAAACGAATATCTAGACCTGACTACGATTTGGACCTTCTATCGGAAACCATTTAAGGAAACCCTATCCACTACCTGTACAGAGGCATGGCCTGACATTTATCAACGTTACAACATATAATCTGTATAGGATTATATTCAAAATTTAAGAATGGGAGGGTTAGTGCCTCTCCCTTTCTCCATTGCACGTCTATGTGTTGGTACATTTGCTGAGATGGAGCAATGCCCCTGCATCAAGTTTTAAAATGGAAAAGCCAATAAGATAAGTGGAACACCTGGATTAATTAAAGATTTTGAGGTTGCTACTTTTGCATGTTTATGAAACAAAAGAACATAAATAGAACACGTATGTTTTAAACAACAAATGATCAACGGTGAAAAGGAGAACATGTGTCAGTTTCATTTGCATTGCATCCCCTCCTCCACTTTTTTAAACAGAACAGAATGGTCATTGGCTCCATGTGAAGAATGTTGATTATTGCATTATCTAGATCGTGAGTCCCTTCATTGTTTGCGCATAATTTTGGTCAAACTCATTACTGATCAACTACTTTGAAACCATTCCAAGCATTCCCAAAATCACACAGGGATACAAACCTGAGACATGGATGCGTGAAGCATCTTCAATTGGCACAAAATTGTGTCTTGGAATGAATTTTGCAGATGTATACATGAATTCATCCCTCTAACAGTAAGTCATTATTTGTCTCAATTGCCTTTTTACATGATATAACAATAATTTTTAATTGGGAGTGATCCTTGAGGATTTTTTTTTTAATAAAAAGTTATATTAATAGTATGGATACCATTTATTTCAGAGTCATGCCTTTAAAAATAAAAATAACAAATATATATTAAAAAATAATATAATTAATTTTTAATAATATGTGAGAAATTTTAAATATAATAATTTATTTATTTTATTGAAAAAATTAATAAATTATTAATTAACTAAAAAAGTTATAATAAATTAAATACTTTTATATATCAATATATTGTTATATACATCTTATTTTCAATTTCTCTTTATTTACCAAATACACATATTCTTTTATACTTATATTTTGTCTTCTTATATTTTTTACACAAATACACATATTCTTTTATACTTATATTTTGTCTTCTTATATATTTTTTACACAGACAAAATGAAGCTCTAATCAAAGAACTGGGGTGTTGGCTCAGAGAATTAAGGATATACACTTGGAAACACAATTTTCACAACCCTTTATAATTCAATCCTTGGCTTATGGTTACAATGTCGTCCGTTTTTTTTTTCACTATGGTAATTGTTTTTCTTTTCTACACCATCTTTTGGAGAATGGGTCAAAAGATGTAAGAAATTATGCTTGGTGGCCTTTACAACCATTTGGTTCATTTGGTTTATTGTTATCATTTGAATGATGCAATATTATATTTTTAATTTGTGATAAGACATGAGCAACAAAAAGTTTTGAATGCTATGGAGTCATTAGTGTTATTCATAAGTTATTCATAAGTGTGAACAATGTTTCTTTAGTCCATCCTGTAGTAGATGTTGAAAGGAAAGTTTCTACAAAGAAAAAGTAGTCAAAATGTACTCACGCCTAGTTTTGATAGACGATTTAGATTCAATACCTATAGTATGTTCCTTTGTTTTGTAAATGTGTAAAAGAAACAACCACAAAGTCTTTAATCAACCCACGTGTTCCATTGGATTTTCCATTTTAAAACTTGGGTGGCAGGGACCTTGTTATTATGTTACATTATACATTTCCGTTATATTGTGTTGTAAAAGTTGTTCTATCAATAGAAAAAATAATAATATATTTCAATAATAATCAATGTAGATTTATCTTAGTTCTGAATATGTCAAGCTCATAAAGAGATTTAATCTCTTGATATAAACAAAAAAAAATCACAAATTTTTGCATTATCAAAAATATTTTCATCTTAAAAAATTAAATCTTTTAATATTTTATAAATCCTAAATTAAATACTTGAAACCTGATCACTTGAATGTTAATCTTCATAGCCTTTCTTTGGAGGGAAACTTGAAATCTTCACAAGTCATAGGAGAAATTATTCACTGATGATAAATCTTATATACAAAATTAAGAAAACAAAAATATCAAAAAAAGGAGATTATATATGGATAGAGTTGATCACCGACCCATCTTTTATCATAGAACTAGAATTCAACATTTTGTCACAAACCAATCAGAACAACCACATTAACATCAAATCCTAGAGGAGCCCAAGACCAATTTAAGTGCTCTATATATTTTTAAAAAAAGTAGGCACTATACGACTTAAAGGCAGCCCAACTAAGGCCACCAAGCCTGAACTCCAAATTTCACTGAACTGTAACCAAGGAGGAAGCCTTATGCCCTTTTCAAAAGTTAGTGCTATGAATTGTCATCTCAGATATTTACTTGGGTTTTCCAAAAAATAAAAGAATAGTATCCCTGTACACATCATGGAAACACTGATTGTATAATAAATTCTAGTGTAAATTAGAAAGGATGGGATATAGGAATAAAGACAAAATCTACATTATAACACACTAGTTAAAATGGCATTGGAAAATAAAAAAACCTCTCAATACATATTATTATACAAATGAGGTTTGTATGACAGGGCCAAACCTTAGCAGAGATTAAAAAAGAGAGACATAAAGGCAACCTTATTCATTTCCAAACCCCTAACACATTATTGAAGAACTAGTCCTTGGGATTTGTTGTTCCTGAGTTTATACTTAAGGCTTCAAAGTATAATGTCAAGGCATCCAGGATTAAAGAGCATTTAATATGAAAAGAAAGTCAATACTCTTAAGAAAATGAAGCTATGGTAGATTCTAAAGTTGTCTTTGCCTAGCTTCCCAACGTTCTCAGACACGTATGTCCTGTTCGATCACTGCCCATGAGCGTTCAAGCTCCACCTGGGTATTAGCGGTCTCTAGGATGGTATTAAACAAGGGTAAAGCAATGTTGGTCTGATCAGTGAGACCGGGATCAATATTGGACTGCCTTGCAACAGGTACAATCATGGAGGAAAGAAATAATCAATGGATCTGTTTCTTTCTTTTTTTATTAAATTTATTTTTCTACTTTCAATTATATGAGAAAAGTTCCTAAGATTGAATTAATGGTAAAACAACTCAGAGGTCGTGTTGGACCTTGACCAAGTTGTGAGGATTCTTGGTCATGTTTGACCATTTTGGACTTCGACAGATTGTCGAAGTTGGAGCGCAAGATGAAGCAGAGATCGCGGGATCTCGGCCCCTTTTTGGGTCCTTTTTGGGATTTGGGAATATGTAACAGGTATGGGAATGTTGACCCATAGGTTTACCCATGCTTAGGCCTATTTTGTAATCTATAAATAAATGTCTAGGTGATGTAAGGAAATATAGAGAAGAGGCATCTATGTGATGTTATTCTAAGTGCAAGTGTGGTTTGTAAATTCTTTGTGCATACTGTGAGAGACTTGTAGAGCTAAGTGCAAGTGGTTGTAATAAACTGTGAAGGGTTGTGTGTTGTAATGCAAGGAAGAAGGATCTAGCGAGCTGCACAGATATTATGTCTTGTGCGGAGTAGGGTTTTGAGTCTTTGTGCATATAACCTATTGAAGAAGCTAATAAAAAAGAAGAGTTGGTGGACATAGCCCCAGGGTGGGGGTGAACCATGTATATGTTGTGTTGCTCTGCTTTGTGCGATGTGTTGGTGTATTATGTATTATTTGCTAAGTGCTTGATATAGATAGATAGATAGATATGTTTATGCTTTGTGCTTATGATGAATCTGGATGCTAGATCTGACATAGGTGAATGTGCTTAGTGCTTGAATCTGCTAGATTTGATCCATTTATTTACGCTAAGTGCTTAAATACATTAGATCAGGGTGAATGTTGCGATGCTCTGTTTTCTCTGTGGAGTAGATATTGGTTAAACAATGATGAACTAATGGTGATAAGTGCTCTATCAAGTATTATAATCATAGATATGTGTCCCAGCTAAGGTTACAGACACCTGAGTCCTGCAACCACCCCTTCCTCTACCTCGGGTGAGACTTCATCTGCTTCGTAGGTGTTGCCGAAAGGGCCGGTAGTTAGGGTTTTGTTGGTGTGCTATTGTAGTGTTGAACCCTGGGTCTTCCCTTGTGCCAACAAAAGGTTCCGTTGCCAGGATTTGGGAATATGTAATGGGTATAGGAATGTTGGTCCATGGGTTTACCCATGCCTAGGCCTATTTTTTAGTCTATAAATAGATGTCTAGGTGATGTAAGGAAATATAGAGAAGAGACATCTATGTGATGTTATGATAAGTGAAAATGTGGTTTGTAAATGCTTTGTGCATACTGTGAGAGACTTGCATAGCTAAGTGCAAGTGGTTGTAACAGACTGTGAAGGGCATTGTGTTGTAAAACAAGGAAGAAGGATCTAGCAAGATGCACAAATCTTCTATCCTTTGTGGAGTAGGGTTTTGAGGCTCTATGCATATAACCTATTGAAGAAGCTAATAAAGAAGAAGAGTTGGTGGACGTAGCCCCAGGGTTGGGGTGAACCACGTATATGTCGTGTTTCTCTACTTTGTGCAATGTGTTGGTGTATTTATGTGTTATTTGCTAAGTGCTTGATATAGATAGATAGATAGATCTGTTTATGCTTTGTGCTTATGATGAATCTAGATGCTAGATCTGACATAGGTGAATGTTCTTAGTGCTTGAATTTGCTAGATCTGATCCATTTATTTATGTTAAGTGCTTAAATACATTAGATCAGGGTGAATGTTGTGATGCTCTGTTTTCTCTGTGGAGTAGATATTGGTTAAACAATGATGAACTAACGATGCTAAGTGCTCTATCAAGTATTATAATCACATATATGTGTCCCAGCTAAGGTTGCAGACACCTAAGTCCTGCAACCACCCCTGCATCTACCTCGGGTGAGACTTCATCTGCTTCACAGGTGTTTCCGAAAGGGCCATTAGTTAGGGTTTTGTTGGTGTGTTGTTGTAGCGTTGAACCCTAGGTTTGCCCCTGTGCCAAAAAATGGTTCTATTTCTAGGACCTGAAGCTGTTATTGCTGGGAACTAAGGAAGAAGAAGCTTTGTGCAAAGATCCGACCTGAAATTGTGAAATCTCTATGCGTAGATCTATTCCTCTAGTGCATAGTACTCTACTTAGTTTGACAATCTCTGTGCTAAGGAAAAAAAGTCCAATCTGAAGAAAAGAGGTAAGATCTGAAAGTTTTGTGCTCTGAGAAAGGTAAAAGTGAGAATTTTTTTATTAAAAGAGGTAAGATTTGAAAGCTTTGTGCTCTGATAAAGGTAAGAATATTGAAAAGTTCTAGATTTGGAAGCTTTGTGCTCTGTATAAGTAAGATAAGTGGAAATGTTTGTTTCAACAGTATAGATCTAGGTATGTTTGATAGATTCTATCCTAGCTTGAAAAATAGGGTATTAATATATGAAAGAAGATTTGATATGATTAGATCTGATAAGAATAGTGAAAAATATGTTATACCTATGCATAGAAAGAATGTTTGGACTAAGTCCCCGAGGTGTAGGACAGTCGGTGATAGAGTGTTATGTTAAGCCACTCCGTGTTGAAAAGTCATCGGTTTGAAACCTGCGGGGACAAAAAAATCCAACCATGTTAAGGGTTGGTGTGGCTCAGGCCGGGTGTGATCCCCGGGTGATTTTGATGGCTTAGATGCCCCTAAGTCGTGGTTTCTCAAGCCAAAGGTTAATCCCGATGCCAAGAAGGTCCAAACTAATTAACAAACAAAAAAAAAGAATGTTTGGACTAATAAATCTATGCAACATCCTAGAAAGAAATGTTTGCAGGTTAGCTACCATGATCCTAGTGCACAGTGCATAAAAGGTTGGGGATCATTTAAAAGAAAGAGAGGATTAACCCTATGTTACAGTTGCAGAAGACCAAGACATCTTACTAAGGAATGCCCTGGGAGAAGACCTAGTTGTCTTTCTTGTAAAGCTATGAACCATAAAGTATTGGATTGCCCTAGAATGATTGCTAAGGTTGAAAGAATGAATATGAACCAAGAAAACCCTAAGGCATATCCAGAAACTAAGATTATGACATAATCTGATAAAGAATCAGAGAAAGTATTACTATAGATGAAAGAAACCCTGAATGACCATCGACATGTCATATTATCTAATATCTTCAAAGAAAAAGAATACCTTGAAGCAACAATAGGAAACTTCGACATTGATTGTGTTCTAGATGAGGAAACACAGGTGAATATCATGACAACAAGAACTTGGGAAGCTGTAGGGAGGACTGCTATGATTCCTTCATTAGGAGGAATAGGAATGTTCAAAGGAAAGATGATAAACCTATGTGGAAAGATCACCCGGATACTTATGAATGCCAATGGAACTTCGACAGAGGAATATTTTGAGATTATTAAATTTATTGAGAACAATGCCCCATTTAACATGCTACTAGGAAAACCTTGGATTGAAAGATATCAAGCTAGAAGGAAAGAAGATGAGGAAGTTTTAGAACATCAAAAGAAAGAGTTAAAAGAATTCATGACTAGAAGGATTGCACACTTGATTGAAAAACATAAGAACAAATCAAAGCTATTTGAAACCAAAGACCCAGATGTCAAAGTTGCAAGATCACTAGAAGACCCACAGAAGTTTGAAGTACCTATTCCAGATAAAGAAGAAGGATCACCCTCGAATCTTAGGAAAGAATCTCAACAACGCGAAGTAACTATGCCAAAAGAAGATAAGAATTAGAATGGAAAAAGGCATACCAAGACGAATATCACTGGGAAGAAGGTTAGAAAGCTAAGTAAGAAGAGAGTTAAGATCGACAAGTTGCAGAAGGTTCCAGAGAGAACCTCGCAAAAGGAAAATTTGCAAAATTGGAGCTTCGCTGGGATATCAGAACAACAACACATGATACTTCGCCATGGCAAAGCAATAGAGTCATTGGGGACATTATAACCGTTAGACCAACGCTCCAAACAGGTAGAAAGGAATTTATAGTCAGACAGATCGCCATCCAACCGTTGGGACCGTGCCATAATAGACAGAACAAAGTTAATGAAGGATTCTAACCCATTGTAAGAGATCCGTTGTCGAGTTATCTATTTATCCCATTGCACCATGCACCGAGAACACTTTTTCCAACTTAGAGTTTGAGCCCATAGAATAAGTTTATTTTTCACAGTGATCATTGCGCTCTTGCTCTCTATCCCATTACTTTGTCTAAACTACCCTCCGAACCCAAGATTTTTAACCTCGAGCGTGTATGTCAGACTAGTTGAGCGCTGCAGAGAAATTTGTTGAAGAAGTTCTAATCGACCTCATGACTGAAAGAGTCATTTCTATGTCTACAGGTGTATAAGCATCATCGACGAGAGGACTTCTAGCCTCTCCGTCCACTACTCGCGGAGTCAGACCATCTCGGCCATTAGATGAAAAGTGAACCAAGCACATGGATGATCTAGCGAATTCCAAATTGATCCCGACCATATTACCTGCCTACATATCACCTCTAAGTGGCGTGGTAAATCGAGACAGTGTGCCCAGATATTTTGAATACACCTTGGTTACGACGTACCTCCCGAAGGGGATACGCATAGTTCAAGCAGACCAAGATAATATTGTAGTGTTGAAGTTTAGCGACTTCAACCTCGGAGATCGCAAAGTATATAAAATGCTTGCCCCACATAAGTACCTGACCAAAACTAAGGGGAAGAATTCAAAGATAATCCCCCAGTCGTGGACTATGAACCTCGTGCAGTCCACCCTGCTGAACATCATGAAGATTCCCCACTTTGGTAGACACCAAGAAGTCAATGCCTATGTCAAGCTGTTGCTTTCATGTTACCATGGTGGCTATTTGTGGCTAAAAATCCATATAACAATTGATCCGAAGCTGATCAATCGGATCATAAGGTTGAGTATGCAAGGACCTGATCTACAAGATTTTTATCCCGGAAAAACCATGGATTGCACTCTAGCAAAGAAGATCAAGGACACTTATGGAGATGTCGAGAAGGGAACATGAGGCTACAAGGTATCTTCTATCCAGACTGGCGCAGTGCACCTCGCCTATAATTTCATTGTAGGGAAGTTGTTATGAAAGAACTGACCTACCCAAGTCATCGGTTTTGTAGTCGACCTAGCAGGGAAGTGTGCAAAAGGCCTTTAGATGAACTGGGTGAAGTATCTGGTGAACCAGTTGGAAATCGACTGAAGAGAAGCACAATATCAAGGATATGAATTTCATTTCAACTGGCTCTTAATCCTTATATATTTTATTGCTTGGGAGATGCCGAAAGGTGAGACCTTCCTGGACATCGAGCCATTTGAACCGATGGCCATGAAGTTTGCTACCCTTTGGTATTGAAGAAATATGAGTAAACAATGGCAATCAAATGTTGTTTTTCATACCTAATACAATCAACTGAAGATAGCCATACAGTCTGAGCCTCACATGAATCCAAACACTCTACACCGGTTTAGGCCTTTGATGAAGTTCAACGCAGATCAACATTTTATTTACATCACAGTGCGCGCCAACGAACACAAGAAACAACTTCAATCCTACTACAAGTTGACAGAGGAGGACTTGGAGGAGATTACTAAGGACTGGTCAGTGGACCATGGATGATTTTAGGGGATAAATTTTGCTCATGGGATAATTTTCCATCGTTTTTCCAAAAAGCAGATTCACTATTTTAAACATGATTCGCCCAAATTCTATAGGATAAAATTATTTTACCTTAAAAATCGCCAATTTTTTTTAAAAACTATACAAAATCGTTATAAATTTGAATATTTTTATAAAAATATCGCCAATCATTTGTAGTTGGCATATGAAGGATTAGTAATATTTTCCAAGGTTTCTACAATTTACAATAAATTTCCATCCTTAAAATCATCCCTACAGTGGACCTCCTTATTCCAGCAGACCCTACGAAGATATCCTACATCGACAACCTAGAAACTGCGCAGGATACACTTGGACCTAGCAGGACAAAGAAGACCGAAGAGGTCCAAGGATTAGACAGTGCATCTGTGAAGACTGTTTCCATATCACCAGAGAAAGGAGGTGATGGTGAAGAGTTAGATACAAATAATTTGAACAGAAGCAAGGAGACGAGGTTGATCTCCTAGATAAGAGGAAAGGTTCTCCTCTGAAACCTTCCTCCTAAAAGAAATCGAAGGCCACCATGACCAAGATGCAGACTGTACTCACCTCCGATGACTTTGACTTCCTCATAGCAACCCTACAAGATGATTCACTGGAAATAACAGAGAAACAAGAAGAAAAGAAAGAGGATATGTATGATCGAATTGAGACTGAACTCCGAGGGGTACAACAGGCCCTACAGTCTAGCTGCATAGTCTCCACTGTGCTGGGAGAACCAGAATTGGGAGATGAGCCAACCCAACTCCACCACCTAGCTGATACAGTCGAAGCTCACCTTCAATGAGAACAGGAAGAAACAGAGAAATCCACTCATGCTTTGACACAAGTACAAGGAGTACTCATAGATAAACGCAGTGTTGTAGAACAGGAAAAGATTTCTCTCTAAGCGAAGTTTGATGAAGAAAAATCACAACTACAGAAAGAAAAGGAATAATTGCTCACAGAGAAACTCAAATTAAAAGAAGAGGTCAACAGAGCACTTCGCTCTATGACAGTATTAGAAATCAAGGCAGAAGACCGAGTTACACAGCAGGTGAACCACCTCACAGAAGCCATCCAATAGCTACAACAACGCATAGCAGATTTGGAGCTATGCACTATACCTGAGACCCCACAAGATGTAAGAGACCAAAGAGAAGCAACTGCTCGGAGTGCAGTTGAAAGGATAAAGGCTCTTACCTAGACCTATGAACAACTCACGGAGAACCCAGAACTGAAGGCACTGGAGTCGCAGCTCCAAGAGGAGAAGTATCAAGCCAAAAAGATACAGGCATAATTGAAGCCCCTGTTAGCTGTGGAAAGAATGAAGTGATCCCAAGAGTAGCGGACCACCCAGCAGCAGATCCACACTATCCAAAGCAGATTTATGGAGGTAACTTAGAAACTCCAACCTATACAATAAAAGGCTTACCAATTGTTTGCAGAGGTAGAAGGCCAAGGAGCAGAGCTAGAGAAGGTTGTGACTAGAGATTAACAATGTCTAGAGGGACCTATCAATGATGCAGTCATCGAAGAGTTCGCTGAATAGTAGGCTGTAGCACAACAACAAGTCGAAGTAGCTCGAGCCAAGCTCAAGGCATTCGAAGAACAACTAGTCAGACCAGAGTGACTCAGGACGAGTCATAGGTGCGTGTTGGGGGCTTGTTGGCCCTTGACCAAGTTGTGAGGCTTCTTGGTCATGTTTGACCATTTTGGACTTCGACAGACTGTCGAAGGTGGAGTGCAAGATGAAGCAAAGATTGCAGGATCTTGACCCCTTTTTGGGTCCTTTTTGGGATTTGGGAATATGTAACGACTATGGGAATGTCGGCCCATGGGTTTACCCATGCTTAGGCCTATTTTGTAATCTATAAATAGATGTCTAGGTGATGTAAGGAAATATATAGAAGATGAATCTATGTGATGTTATGCTAAGTGTAAGTGTGGTTTGTAAATGCTTTATGCATACCGTGAGAGACTTGCAGAGCTAAGTGCAAGTGGTTGTAAGAGACTCTGAAGGGCTTTGTGCTATAACGCAAGGAAGAAGGATCTGGCGAGCTGCGTAGATCTTCTGTCCTATGCGGAGTAGGGTTTTGAGGCTCTGTGCATATAATCCATTGAAGAATCTAATAATGAAGAAGAGTTGGTGGACGTAGCCCCAGGGTGGGGGTGGACCACGTATATGTTGTGTTGCTCTGCTTTGTTCGATGTGTTAGTTTATTTATGTGTTATTTGCTAAGTGCTTGATATAGATAGATAGATAGATATATTTATACTTTGTGCTTATGATGAATCTGGATGCTAGATCTGACATAGGTGAATGTACTTAGTGATTGAATCTGCTAGATCCGATCCATTTATTTATGCTAAGTGATTAAATACATTAGATCAAGGTGAATGTTGTGATGCTCTATTTTCTCTACGGAGTAGATATTGGTTAAATAGTGATGAACTAACGGTGGTACATTCTCTATAAAGTATTATAATCATAGATATGTGTCACAGCTAAGGTTGCAGACACTCAAGTCCTGCAACCACCCCTGTCTCTACCTCGGGTGAGACTTCATCTGCTTCACAGGTGATGCTGAAAGGGCCAATAGTTAGGGTTTTGTTGGTGCGCTATTGTAGCGTTGAACCCTGGGTCTGCCCATGTGCCAACAAAAGGTTTCGTTGCTGGGATTTGGGAATATGTAACAGGTATGGGAATGTCAGCCCATGGGTTTACCCATGCTTAGGCCTATTTTGTAATCTATAAATAGATGTCTAGGTGATGCAAGGAAATATAGAGAAGTGGCATCTATGTGATGTTATGCTAAGTGAATGTGTGGTTTGTAAATTCTTTGTGCATATTGTGAGAAACTTGTAGATCTAAGTGAAAGTGGTTGTAATAGACTATGAAGGGCTTTGTGTTGTAACACAAGGAAGAAGTATCTAGCGAGCTGCACAGATATTTTGTCCTATGCGGAGTAGAGTTTTGAGGCTATGTGCATATAAACTATTGAAGAAGCTAATAAAGAAGAATAGTTGGTGGACGTAGCCCTAGGGTGGGCGTGAACCATGTATATGTTGTGTTTCTCTACTTTGTGCGATGTGTTGGTGTATTTATGGGTTATTTGCTAAGTGCTTGATATAGATAGATAGATAGATTTGTTTATGCTTTGTGCTTATGATGAATCTGGATGCTAGATCTGACATAGGTGAATGTGTTTAGTGCTTGAATCTGCTAGATCTGATCCATTTATTTATGCTAAGTGCTTAAATATATTAGATCAGGGTAAATGCTATGATGCTTTGTTTTCTCTGCGGAGTAGATATTGGTTAAATAATGATGAGCTAATGATGTTAAGTGCTCTATCAAGTATTATAATCACATATTTGTGTCCCAGGTAAGGTTGCAGACACCTGAGTCCTGTAACCACCCCTGCCTCTACCTCGGGTGAGACTTCATCTACTTCGCAGGTGTTGTCGAAAGGGCCGGTAGTTAAGGTTTTGTTGGTACGATGTTGTAGCGTTGAACCCCGAGTTTGTCCCTATGCCAAAGGTATCTTAGATATGTATTTTTATTGATGTACTTATATACTTTTGTAAATGCACTTTGTATTTAATGTGAATTTTTTTTTAATAAATAAAAATTGAGATATTAAAAAAAAAAAAAGTTAAATGTAAGTTTCAATTAATAATAAATATTAGTGAGATAAATATTTTTTACTATAAACTAAATTCATTCAAAATTCCATTCAAAGTATGATATTTTTTCTTCATTATTTTAAATATATAAAATTAAATAAATGTGTTCCATTCAAAGTATGATATTTTTTCTTCATTATTTTAAATATATGAAATTAAATAAATGTGTAATTGCTGATGATGAATATGTGAAAAGTATTAGTTTTCAATATTGTTACGTATTCTGCTAGTTTCATCCTAACCAAAATAATACACACTAATTTAAACATGGAATTTTTAAAAGATCATAAAATGCCAAAATCATTTTGGAAACATGTTAGGGAGATTCAAAATATTAAATCTGTTTTTACATTAAATACAATAATTTAATTAATATAAAATTGCAAATTTAATTAAAATTACTTAACTAAATTCTGACAATGAAAAACCAAAAACCTATTCTCCGTACTAAAAGTATTGAGATTATACCCATCCCGTTTAATAAGGATTTGCTATATCAACAGATTTGGAGGCTGATTGCAGGACGCTGGTAAACAGTGAAGTCATTTACAAAAGGCAAAGCATAAAACATAGTGAATATTTTGCTCATTTAGATTTATGTGGTGAGAGATTTGTTCAGAATTTGTCGGAAAAACCACAGTGTTATTAAAAATTTAGAAGAACATAGTGAATATTGTTATGCCCTCCATATTCCAAGAAAAAATTGAAAGAACATAATAATCTATTATGAAATACCAAGTGAATGGTATCAGAATAGAGTCTAAAGCACTCCAGCTTACAGAAAAAGTTGAAATAATATGCCGATTGAACGATGCCAGAATATAATTTAGCTTTTCTGAATAAGAAAACTGAAAAGAAGTACTGCGGAGCGAATCATTACTAACTAAGGCTGTTTGATAAAGCTTATGCGAATTTAACAGCGATTTGGAAAGCAGCAAGAAAACATCACTAATGCTAACAAGTTTATGCAACAATAACCATAAAGAGGACTTGTTCTGGTATGGTATGTTATGTTTTGTATACACTGCTCAGTTCAAGTTGAAAGGAATATATTCATATCAATAAATTTCCATCGGTCTGTTAGGGACTAGCTTATGCAAAATCCCTGGTATTACATACAATTTGCTTAAACTTTCTTTTCTCGTAAGTCTATATGTGTAATATAAACATAGCAATATAAATTGATAGCATCAAATATAGTCAAAAGCCAGTAAAAAATATCCAACTTACACTTATGCAAAACTTCTTCTATTAAGTACGATTTACTTTCTTGTAATTATATATATTTGCAATAAAAACATAACAGCATAAATTGATAGCACTAAATATAGCCAAAAGCCAATAGAAATATTCCAACTTACACCTATTTAAATTATTGACCAACCACCCTCCATGCCCTCCTCTTTTGCTCATGCTTTCGACTAAGGTGATGACAAGACCGTTGAGAAAACTGGAGACTCCCAGAACACTCACATAGAACGCGATACCCAAACTTCTCATGCTATCAGGGGCTTCGTTATAGAAATATTCCTGTAATCCTACTAGAGTAAACACATCTGCTATTCCCGCCAAAACAAATTGTGGAGCTAACCAGAAAACACTCAGAGGGATTGTAGCTTTGGGGCTGTCAAGTAAGCCATGAGTTTCTGCTACATCGATTCTCTTCTTTTCTGTTAGAGCTGCAGTCATCATGCACAATATTGAAAAGAACAAGCCAATTCCAATTCGTTGAAGGACGGTTAATCCTCGTTCATTGCCTGTCATTCTTCTGGCCAGTGGTACCATCCACCGGTCGTATAATGTTATGAAAGCAAGTCCAGAAATGGTGGAAAAGACGCCAAGAGAAACTGCCGGGATCTTGAAGTGGGAACCCATGCTTCTATCCATGGTATGGCCCTGCCTTATGAAGAACGTTGTGATCTGTGATACTGCAGCTAATCCAAAGGTTAAGGAAGAGAACCAGATGGGCACCATCCTCAATATAAGCTTCGTTTCCTCTACCTGAGTTACTGTGCAGACCTTCCATGGATTTGGCTTTGCACTTCCCTGTGTGTCAGTATTCCATTCTGAAGAGTTTTGCACCATTATGGCTGCCTTGTCCAGAAACCTAATATGTTGCCAGCCAAAAAGAGGATATTAACATAATTTTATTGGTTGTTGAGAGACAAATAGCTAGAATCATATGATAGATCCATCCTGGACTGAAAATCTGCAAATGGCTACAATATAGCTATTTATGATAGATCCATCTTTAACAGAAAATCTATTAATCTCTCTTTGCGTTTAATACTGTATAAATATGACAGACAAGAGAATTAAAAGCAAAGATAGAAGAATCCAATACGTTGCTTTTAATTGATAATCTATTATTTAGGTTAACCACAGTTGCAGTTCAATTTTTTCGGTGAAAAAAATCTATGTATCCAGCTTTTTTTTTTAAATTAGTTCTATTAAAATACATGTGACCAATCATATCATTTAAATCTTTAACTTACTGAAAATTATCTGTGTGCGATAGATGCCTCTGGCCTGGTTTTATGGATTCTGATTTTATGGATTCCACATCCCGATCCTCATAAAGCAAGCTCACATCTGAAGGCATGCTAATATTTCTTTTTCTTATAGCAGCGACTACAACTTGTATAGCAGCGACTACAACTTGAGCGATACTAGTGATAGGGCTGCCTCCAGGAAGCTTGTGTCTGTAGAAAGGTGTTCCATACAAAAAGACAACGGTGGCTATAGCCATGGCCACTGTGACAATTCCGAATCCGAATCCCCAGCTTACATTGTACAGAACGTATGCAATAACTGTGACAGCTAAGAGAAGGCCACTTAAAAGCCCAAAATACCAGAAATTAAAGAAAGAACTCTTCTTGAGCATTTCTGTTTTATCTTCCTCATCGAACTGGTCTGCTCCAAATGCTTGCAGAGAGGGTTTGTTAGCACCGGTCCCCAAGGATATCAAATACAAAGAAAGGAAAAAAATACCAATCTGGGTAGGCGTTGCTTTGCTGCATATTCCATCACATTGATCAGGTGGCTTCAGAGCTGACAGAGATACTGAGAGCGTCAGCAAGATTAATCCCTGAAACATTAATTTATAAATCATAGATCAGAATCAAACAGATTGCATAATCAAAAAACTATAATATAGCTTGAGACCATCGTTATCCATATAGATTTTAAAAATATTCAAGTCTCACCAAGAGATATATTATCAAGGAGATGAACACCATCCAGTAGCGCCCACAGTAAACATCTGCAATAAAGCCCCCTATAAGAGGCGTAAGGCACGTGACACCCATCCAGTAGCTGACATTTTTAGCAGAAGTTGCAAGCCCTTCGTGCAAGACATTTGTCAGATACAGGATCAAGTTTGTGGAAATCGAAAAGTACGCGAGCCTCTCGCTGAATTCAACTACTGCAGAATTACACAAAAGCATACTCTAATTAGGTATGGAATCCTGGTTAAACATGCATTCTGAGGAGACAGATGATAACTGTATTTATAGTATAAAGAGTTACCTAGGATGAAAAAAGAAGCCTTCCATCCACCAGTTTTTGTCCTGAGAACAGGCCTTCTTTTGACATCGATGGATCCGTCCTTGACCCACTCTTCTCCATCATCGTTTGTCCTCTCTGGCTGCCCCGATGCCTTCCAAAACTCTACCCATTCCTCGCAGTGTTGGAATTTCATCACTATACCGAATGCCAAAGACCACCTTTTCTGTGGATTTACGATCTTTACACGAAAGTTCGAAACCACTGCCAAGTATGTTTGTAATGTTCGTCTATTTATAGGTGCAATGCCTGTGGATTATACGTTTCCGAACATTGTATTTGTAACGGGATACTGTCTTCATCGAATACCTATCGTCCTACTTTATACATAGCAATCGATATTTTCGAACGATAGCAACTGGACAATTACCTTTAAACTTTTTCATTGTCGTTCATTTCCTCTTATATAAAACGTATATATACTAAAATTAAAAATGTAAAATACAAAATATTTATGTTAGAAAAATAATGGTAATTGTAACATCATAGATCTTCTTGTTTATTAATAAAAATATCAAAACGTGCAATTGTAAATCAACATTTCAACTATAACAATTTTATGAAAAACTAGATAGCTATTTTTTAAAACTATATCGTTAATGAAGGAAAAGATAGTATATCTTTAAACTTTTGTATTTTAATTTTTTTCTTTTAAATTTATATTAATATCATAATTTTAATTTAAAAAAAAAAAATTTTACTTATATTAATAATTATATAAATAAATAATTACATAAATATTCGGGAATGAGGTGTTAGTTGTTGATCATAGACAAACACTATAAGTGGTGTGCTCTAGCTCTAAGGAGGAGCCAGCTATCATGCTCTAGCTTTAAAGAGGCCAAGTAATCCATCCCTTACTATAACACATATATTATATGTGTTATAGTATAAATATACTAATATATTATAACACATATACTATATGTGTTATACTATAACACATATAATATATGTGTTATAGTATAACACATATATAATATATATGTTACACTACCTTTTATTTAATGTCAGTCACCTCGAATCCCCCTCGCATTCACTCCTCTTTGTACATGCTTCTCGTGTTTCGGCGTGTTATCTCGGTAATCTTTGTCATGGTGATGGTTGAGAAACCCCACTCTTTACTCTTGCGCTCATGTGAAGTTATGCTCTGGTTCTTATTTTGGGCGGTTGCTCTTTTGTCAGGATCTCACAACATTTTGCCTGCTACTCTGTGTCATTTTGGCACTCTCTTCTGGATTGGCTTCCCCACCTACTCTTTTCTTCTTGATTCTGGCTTTCTCCCTCTCTTGGTAATGCCCAAGTAACACGGGTGGTCAAAAAGGGGTCCTATGTGGTATCAAACTTACGACTGAATGACTCTTCGACCGCCTGCACCCAATCTTTCTGCACCAGGTTCTTTGACCTCCTCTTCGTCTTTATCCTCCCTTGGCCAACATGCTCCTCCCCTCTCTCCTCTCCTTGGGCATGTCGAATTGAGGGGTTTGACAATGATGACAACTCACTGGGTTTTGCCCCAGACCCCCAGAGGATATTTCGTCCTCCTCTTGTTTTCCCTTTGTCCCATCTGCCCTCCACCACCTCCACCCCACCCCTTCGCCCCCATGATGGAGATTCCTCCCTCACCTCCTCAGCATGTCTGCTTGGACATGCCTTCTTGCCGCCAAGGAGAATTTGCAAAGCCTCATCTTTGATGCCCACAGGGACATGGATGACCTGCATTTCAAGATGGAAGTCATGGACAAACGAGGGAGCGGTTGGAGCCCCTGCTCACCACCATGCTCGAATCCCTTCATGCCCCTGGTATAGTGATCAGTGCTCCAGCTACGACAGTGAAAGCTGCAACAACAAGTACCCAAGAAAATGCCCCACACGCGGAAGAGGAGCAGGCAGGACATGAGCACTAAGTCAACACTGGGTTCAGGTTATGGCCTTCATTTTAGTTTCTCCAGAGCTTAGGAGTTTCTTCATGCTCTTCTTATTGATTATGTGACACTTAGACTCTCATCGAGCCTTATATGGCACCGATAGAGACACCTAGATAATTAGTCCATTTTTGTCTTTCTTGAACAATATATTTTAATTTTTAAATCTATTTGGTTGAATAAATTTCCCAAGCAATTCAAATTAAAAATTACTCCAACATGACATAAAATATGGTATCTTTAATTTATGAAAGGTAATACAATCTGCTTACTTTAAAAAAAAAAATTATATAAATACAAGCAACAGTTATATATCTAAACATACCTTATCAGTAACCGTGTAATAAGGGTCTATGCTTTTTCTTTTCCCTATACACATATCCATGAAACTGTCAACAGTTTTTTAAATTACATCTTAATGCCATCTTTTAATTTTTAAGACAAAGAGGTTGGCAAAACTTTGTCGAGATGGCTTGCTTTACATAGATTATTTGATTATTTTTAAAATATTGATAAATTAAAACAATTTGTATTAAGCACTTAATTGAACTACAATGCCACAACTGAATTTGGAGATTGGAAATGAAAAAATAAGTTCGAAGATGTCCGAATGTAAAACACTTTCAAATTTTACATTGTTCAATAAGAAAAAAATGACAAACTTGACTGTAAAGTAGAATTGTTTTTTTAAATTCTTTATGGAATATATATCTATTAAAACCTTCAAAGTGTACATAATTCGATGCTAAAAAAAAATGAGCAGCTAGACTGTAAAGTAGTATTTTTTTTTAATTATTGAGCAGCTAGACTGTAAAGTAGTATTTTTTTAAAATTATTTATATAAGATATATCTATTAAAACCTTCAAAGTGTACATTGTTCAATAATAAAAAATGACCAACTAGACTGTGCAGTAGTATTTTCTTTAAATATATATCTATTAAAAAAATGGACAGTTGTTAGAAATATAGAAAAGATCAAAATTCCTCGGAAAGAAAAAAGTTTATGTCATATAAAGAAAACAACCGGACGGAATCACGTTTTGGTTTTGTGGGTGATCGGCGCTTGAATGCTTCTTTCTGAATGATGACCGTTCCAAACCACAACCCTACCCATCAGTCGAATACAGTTACTGGATTCCAGCTCACAGCTCGAGAATCCAAAGCTGGAATTCATTACTCGGGAATCCAATACTGGAATTCATTAAAACGGATGCTTGTCCGGTACGGGAATGGAAAGAGGGTGCTCGTCTGTTAGAGTGACTGTAATTTTTTACTGGGTCGGAATTTCAAAACCAAACAGGTTGTTAAATTTGATGGTTTTGATAATTCTTTCACAATTTTTTTACTAAATAGGAATTTCAGAACCAAACATGTTATTAAATTTGAATTTCAGAACCAACATGTTAATAAATTGGATGGTTTTATTATTCTTTCATAATTTTAACATAGAAAGTTAATCAATAAGAGAAATTGTTAACATTAAATTAAAATAAGTGTAAATTGTTTGGCCGTCAAATTCCATTATATATGTCTTCCAATTGAAAAAATATCCTCTGAAATGTCAAATCAAAAAATCCAGGCTGGGTTCTAACTTTTATATCCCACTTCCATCTAGTAATAGTCGTCTGACTATAACTGTAAAGTGAAAATGATCTCCAGTTAGACTACCAATCATTTAAGTGTAGTTGAAAGCATAGTACCAATCTTAATCTTAATTTGCTTGTTCAATATTATTAGTTTTTAATTGTTATATTATTATTAATTTTTATATTTAAATTATACAATTTGAGTGAGTTTAATGGTTAAGAATATGTGTTTTCTTAATAAATAACTACATTTCTTAATTTAAAATTCAAATTTTTAATTAAAAGTTATTACCTATTTATAAGCTATTCCTACATGTCAGACCTTCTATTTCCAAAATACCTAAAAAATAATATGTCTAAATAACTACACCACTTAACTCTAATTTCAAACCTTTGTCCAAAGGCTACTCTCTCTTTATCCAATTATCACTATACCTTTGCTAAGATAGAAAAAGAAACCACACAAATTTGTAGAAGAAAAATCTAATAATCATAAAATAAAGCTTTACATTCCAGAACTTAAAGATAGGGTATTTTTTTTTCCTTTTTGACATAATTGCATTAAAACCTTGACATAGATTTTACTGAACATATTTTGATTCTTTAATTATAATTTTTCTTAATTTGTGTATATGCTTTATCCAAGATCTTCAATGAGAGATTCTGAAATTGATCTGAATCTTTCATTCAACTAATTATCAAATGAAAATCTTAAAATAATGTGAAATTAATCTTAACTTTAATCTTTTATGAGTTTTTTTTCCTTAGTAATTATCATGAATTCCACTCTCTTAATCTCCTTAAAGTTAGGCATCATAATAAGAGCTAACTATTTATCCTATTTACCATCCAACCAAAAAACAAAATAATAATTTATATTAACTTATATTATCACTCATATTACATTAAAAATATTTATAAACCATAAATAAATATTATATCAAAAAGTATTTATGAGTATTTATAAATCATAAATGTGATATCAAAATGTATTTATGGCATACTCAAAACTATCACAAAGAATCTTTCGCATTTTAGGTTTTAAATATAAACATGTCACTAAGAATCTTTCACATTTTAGGTTTTAAATATAAACATGTAACTAATCGACTCAATGTTCATGAGACCTTCATTTCCATGAGCTGAGAGGTCCAGCATTCCGACTTATAACAACTTTTCAGTCAAATGTACAATTATTGAGGGAGCATTTTTTATGGTTTCAAAGGAGTGAGAAATCAAATACATCAAACCGATGTCTCAGTGATTATAACGTTTCCACTTACAACTACTTTTTGATCATATTGTATAACATGGTTTCAATATTCACACATCAAATTGATGTCAAAGTCACTTTGTACACCGTTAACACCTTTTCAATAAATTTAATGTTGAATTTAAAATTTTCAAAAATTAATTTTTTCAATTTAATATGAAATATCACTTTTTACCATTTAATTTGAGATATCACTTTTCACTTAAAGTTGATGTTGAATTTAAAATTAAATTATTAATTTTATTGCTTTGAAAGAAGTTTTTTACAACTTACTATTATCTATGTATAATTAAATTTTGTTGATTAAGTGACCTTATATTTATTTATAAGCAATGTTGCACCATCCTCACCCAACCATAGGCATCTACTTATGTCACCTGTTAGCTCCCAAATGAATCAGTCACTTGGTTTCATTTTGTAGGTGATAGTATGGTCATCTGTAGGTTTTTCTATTTGTTTTTAATTTCTTCTAGTGACAAAACTTAGGTTTTAAATTCATGCCTTATAAATAAGTTGATCCATAAAGATTGTTTCTATAAAATTTCATGAAAAAACTTTCAACAGCTAACGCGTGTTGCAAGGTTGATGTTAGTTGGTGAAAGCGACGAGTTTCAACGGTTAAGGAGTACTTTCCTGTAGACAGTTAGCTGGTGAAAGCATGAAACACGTGTTTTTCTTCCACGATTTCAGAAATAAAAAAGATGACACGCTCAACACACGTCACATAATCATTATGAGGCACTAGTGAAAGCAAATGATGATGAGGATTCTGTTATGCACATCTAAATCGGATATTATGGCGGATCATGTTCGTGAATGCATGCTTCAACAATGATGGCGTTGGAGATGATGAATTCACATTCATCATCACAGGTAAAGGAGCAGTACTACTCAGTCGGCAACATCAAATTGACACTTCACATTTTGAACACGCATCGTTCATAGGCAATATGTTATGGTTCCATATTTGAATTGGCAACACCGAGAGTTTTCACCAACGCCAAACCCTGGTTCAATCAGGAAACTACCGTGACATTGTTTGCAAATTGTTTGAGTTTCGAGTTACAAATGGCAAGGAAACAAAGTGGTTTATTACTGAGGAAAGAATTGGACAGCCTGTCTTTTTTACAGTCACATCCAGATGTGCAAAAACGTTTCTCGGATGCAGGTTGCATGGGTTATGTTGAAAGGTTACATAATGGTTCACACCAAACAATAGCTGAATCATTTGCTAAATCATATGATGGAAACAGAACCAGTGTGGGTTCTATAGAAATGATAGTTGATGAAGCCGCCATTGCCACAACAACCAACTTACCTAGATCAAGCCAGAGCTGGTTTAAGACAACAACAACCAAGAATCTGAATTTCAGAGCATACCTTAAGGCAGAATTCATAAATATCACCTGGAAGAAAAGCATGCCAGTTTCTCATCTAGAGGACGAATGGAAAGACCTGTTCAAAGGCATTCAACTCTATATAACCTCAGAAGGAAGTTATGATAAGATGATGCTATATCATTTCAAACTCTTAGATCATTTCACAGGGAAGACTCTCCTGAATTTACCTTTCTTCTTTCATAAAAACCTAACCAAAGTATGTAAAAAGATTAGGGCTGAACCTCTAAGTATGAAAAACACTCTTTGCCATTTCGACCTGATCAAATTGATAATCCTAGAAGAACTAAGACAAAGAGGAAGGACTTGGCAACATTTTCTTTTTTGGGAAGGATTTGAGACCCAAACTCATCCCATGAATGAGCAGAAGAAAGCCGGGAAAAAACAATTAACTCCTCAGAGAAGCTCAAGGAGGAGGAGAGCTCTTCCAGGACCACCGGAGGATAGGATTTCCGGCATAAAGTCTCAATGAGCAAAGAAAAAATTAGATTTTGAAACAAATTCAGAGCAGCCTACAGTAAAGAAGACAAATATTCTTAATCTACCATACACAGACTCGGAATTAGAGCCAGAGAAAGAAGATGAAAGTCTAGCCATTAAAAGCCCTGAACACTCCATGGAAATTTCACAAGACTGTGAGACTTTTACTCCCATTGATGAAGGTGAAACATCAAAGAGCAAAAAGTCAAAGAAATCACAAAAAATTAAGCAACTGAAAGAGGTAATTGCTCAACAGGAGGTTTTGGAGAGGGTAATCAAGGCAAGATACAAATCCCTGTCTGAAAATTTCATAGAGACAAATGTAGCATTTGAGAAGTTGGCTCATGAGAGTGTCAAAGAAAAAAAGAGAAAGAAGAAAATCACCAAGGACTATAACAATTTATGGTGGTTAGCAAAACGCCTTAAGAGGAAAATTAAGAAATTGAAGCAGAAGCATAAGTCGCATCCAAATCTACAGGTACTGGCCCAGGTTGTTGTGAATATGCAGAGAGATAAATCAAAGACACACTAAGCTTTTGGTAAAACAAAAAGACAAAACTTTCACTAGCGCAAAGGGTAAATTTACAACCAGTTAGCTGGTGAAAGGAAGAGCTTTCACTAGCTAACCAGGAGATCATAAGGTGAATTAGCTGGTGAAAGCACAAAAATAAATTTTTGAAAGCTAAGCTGGAGCAAGGCAATTTTCAAGTATTTAAAAGGGGTTCGAGAGCATCAAAGGATTAACCACTTAATCAAGAAACACTCAACATCAGAGATTCGTGGAGATTTTGAAGACCAAATGCTAAATTGGTCACCTAAAGTTTTGATTATGGTTAATTAAAGGAGTCCAACTATAGAAGACAGGTGCCTTTACCTTTTCCACGACACAATAGAGTCCTAAAGCTGATGAAGTACAGATGTCAAGATTGACATAGAAGAAAGTTCGAGTTCTAGGAACTAGTATTTGTTTATCAATTGCATTTAATTAGTTTTGTTTTATATTTTTAGATACAGATCCAAGTTTTCAAGATCTTAAAAACCGATTGTAAAAAGCTATAAATTCCTATATTTTCTAAGAGATGAGGATTCAAACTGGGGATACATTTTGGCTACTATATAGACTCTTATTGGATAATAGAATTATAGTCTCCTTTTGCTTTCAATATCATAAATGTCCATGCATCTCGTTTCTGTACTTTATTTCAGTTTATCTTAGCTTTTAAAGACTGTCATCTCTTTATTAAGCTCATAGACTTGAAGTGAAGGATTTCTTACTACCTTGCATTAATCTCTACACCTAGTTGTATTTGGCAATCAAGATTAGTATTCTTCATCCTCTCCTTTAAAAAAAATATGTGGTCTGATTATTGTTTCCTAAAAGAACTGTTTCATTTGAATGTATGATGAGTTGTCTATTACATTAATCATTGAGTGATCCCATTGTTCCAAGCATACCTACACATTATATTCTTAAGTTACCAAGCATTCTTAGCCTACAACCCTAAGGCGTTTCTTGGAGTGATAACAAATTGGCGCTGATGCCGGGGAAAATGAAATTTAAGCTCTGATTTCCTGGGATACGATACAGAGTTGATCTTTGATGATAGACAAAGATTAGACATTTTATTGGTTGTAACTATCTATCTGGCGACTCCACAAGTTCATCCTGGCTCCTAAGAGGATCAGTACTAGGGCGAATCCACAAGAATCACCTGTCACACCAGTGCCCAATCCAAAACTAATTCTTAGAAGGGGAAAGGCAATTCATGGTCAAGCTTCAAAATCAGATACAGAAGGCAATCCTCTCTTTAGTTATGGAAATATACTATAGAAAAATTTGAATTGTTTTCCAAGAGTGCTGATGAAAAAACAACTGTAACTATTGTAGAAGAACAAAGTCCTTTTTATCAACAGGAAAATAGCAATGATGATGAATTGACAGATTCAAAATTGGTTGAAAAAGCATCTAAGACTTTAGAAAGAAATCATAGTTCTTCCTCTCTTGAGTCTTTTCATTCATAGTAGAAAGAAGATCATTTAAACATCTATACTAGCCTCCTTGCTCTTGAACATCTTCTTCAAGAGTTGTCTTCTAAAGCTGAAGAAAACTTAGCTAAACAACTTGCAAATTTTTACAGAGCCTCATATCTGACCTCTTTCCCATTAGAATATTCACCCCCTTCACATTCCCCCAGTGTTGAAGAGTCAAAGAAGAAACTATCACCTCTCTCACCCTTGATCATCATGGTTGCACCACCTCCTTTGACTAAGATGCAACAAATCCTAGCTGATAGGTATGTGCCACTTATATTGCCAAACCCAGTATTAGCTATGCCGACAGGAGACTATCAGAAGTATATTCTCAAATTCACAGGTGAGGACGATGTGTCTGTTGAAGAACATATTGAGGCTTTCTATAGTTATGTTGAAAACTTTAATATTGAGAAGGAATATGTTTGGACACAATTTTTTGTCCAAAGCTTAGATGGCCATGCTGGGAAATGGTTCAAAGAAATCCCTACTGGTTCCATAGCTAGAATTGAGCAATTGGATGATACCTTCTTGAAACACTGGGGTGATAGAAGAGATTTTGTATACTATATCACAGAATTTGGAAATCTAAGGAAACAAAATGGTGAGTTAATCTTTGATTTCACTAAAAGGTTTAACTAGATGTACAGTAAAATGCCAACAAAGATAAAACATTCAGATGCTTCTGCAAAAATCACATATTCTGATTATTTTGACTCAGAGTTATGTTTATTGTTGAGAGAAAGGAGGTCACCTACACTATCTCTGATGCAACATGTTTCCCTTGAGGTGGAATCAAATGTTTTAGCTGCTCAAAAGATAAAGGGAAATTCTGATAGGAGAAGGCCAAGAAATGAAGCTTCTTCTTCATCAAGTGCTGACCCAAAGTTAGATAAAATGGATAAGATGTTAGAGTCTCTAACCTCTGAGATATCTAAGATCAAAATTGAAAATAAGCAGCCTGTAAAGGGAAGGGGCACTTATGATTATGCAGGTAGAAACCCAAATCAAAATCCTAACAACTTCAGAAGAAATAATCAGCCAACGCAGATTTTGCAAAGAGAAAGGAATCCTACTGAAGATCAGAGAATAAAGGCTCCTCTTCAGAATGTCGTGATGGATGAAGATGAAGGTGATTATCAAGAATATGGAGAAGATAATATTCACTATGTTGGAGAAGAAACAGGGAAATCTTATCTGACACAACACAACTATGAAGAGGCATTGATGACTGAAAAGACAGAGGATAATTCTGCTGATGATGGCATTTTTACGACGGAAGATAAGAACAGATATAATCTCCGATCTAAGTTTGATACTTCCCAACAGAACACACCAGCCTCTCCCGAAAAGAGCATAGCCCATGTTAAGAAAAAAGATCAGACATCAGAGAATCAACAAACTGATCCCTCAAAAGAAAAAGCATCAGCTCCTCCCAAGAAGACTGTTGTCCCTGTCAAGCAACAAATTATGAAAAGTCAGACCCATGTTAAACAACAAAGCATTCAGAAAGCTCCTTTAAATGAGGTAAAAGTCTTTGATAAAGTCCCCTATTCTTTTAATTTTGAGGTTGAAATACAGAAAATTAAAATTCCCATTCCTTTGGTTGAGTTAATGAAAAATGAAACATTCAAGAAAGATATCCTCAAAACTCTGGATCCCAAATCTATATCCGCTTATGCTAATATTCCCAACATATATGATGAAAAGCCAACCATTAATCTGGGCCAAATGATAGAATATAGAGATGAAAGTTGTCCTCCTTTTTACATCTCTCTAAATATTCATGAGAAAACATTACATAACTGTTTGTTCGACTCCGGTGCTTCTCACAATTTAATGCCAAAGGAGGTCATGGATGAGCTTGGGCTAGAGATCACTAAGTCTTACCACGATCTTTTCTCTTTTGACTCTCGAAACGTCAAATGTCTTGGAATGATCAAGGACTTGGCTGTAACTTTAACCCAAGCATCCATGAAAACTATGGTTATGGATATAGTAGTGGCAGACATCCCACCTAAATTTGGATGTTTTTTATCAAGATCATGGATGAAGAGGCTAGGTGGCACTCTTCAAATGGATCTCTCCTATGATACTATCCCTGTTTTTGGAGGGGTAAACAAAAGTTTATACAAGAAATCACAGCTGGCATATGTAATCAGTGACGAACAAAATCCATCCAACCATCCTATCTATTCAGTAGACATAGGTATGGGATATTTCATTTTACAAATTGATGATTCATTACCAGATGCATTGCTGCTTAGAAATCCTGCAATTCAGTTCACAGAAGCAGCAGAAGACGATCTTTGGACCATGTTCTTTGATGGTGCATGTACCAAAGAATCAGTAGGAGCAGGAGTGGTATTGATTTCTCCTTCAAAGAAAACTTCTCATTTGTCCTTTAAACTTGATTTTAAAGTGACTAACAATATTGTAGAGTATGAGGCACTGCTCCTGGGGTTAAATGCTATCGAAGAGATGGAGATTAAAATATTACATGTATTCGTAGATGCAGATTTAATCATTCAACAAGTAAATAAGTCCTTTCAAGCAAAACATGTCAGGCTGAAAGCATATAGAGACGAAGTTTTGAGGGTGATTCATACTTTTGCAGATTTCAAAATTTCATATGTACCTAGAGCAATGAATGAATTGGCTAATTCATTAGCTGTGTCGGCTTGTGCTTCTATACCTCCTCTACCTCATAAATTGAATTACAAAATTCAAGTTAAGCATAGGCCATCCCTCCCTGACAATGTAAAATTTTGGAAGGTTTTCAAAGACGATGTTGAACTCACTAGATTTCTTGCAGTAATAGATGAGTTTGTCGATTTGAAAATTGATCAGGAGAATGAACATGACGATGAAGCTGAGAAGCCAAAATTCAAAAGCAAAATTGCAGCACATGAAATAGTACAGTTGTCCACCAACAAAATTCCTAAATGTTTGGTCCGTTTAGAAAAGGTTTTTGATAACAATGATGTAGTTGTCAAATTGGAAAAGGGGGAAAAAAATTTAGAAGTTTTGTAGTATAATGTAGCCAGCGAACAATATCCTAAATATGTCAACTTAGCTTCACATTTGACTGAAAAACAAAAGGTTGATTATAGTGAATTGTTAAAGAAGTTTGCTGATATCTTTGCTTGGCAATATGATGACTTGAAGACTTTCGACACAGAGGTAATTCAACACAAGATCCCCTTGAACAAAGATACCAAACCATTTAGGCAGAAAATTAGATCCTTTAATCCTATGTTGCTGCCTACAATGGAAAGGGAAATCAAGAAACTATTGGATGCCCGCATTATCATACCTCTCAGATATTCAGAATGGATTGCAAATCTTGTGTCGGTCAGAAAGAAGAATGGAGAGATCAGACTCTGCATGGATTTCATAAATTTGAATAAGTGCTCTAGGTAGGACAACTACCCGCTACCCAAAATGAAACATATTTTGCAGAAGGTGTCAAGATAAAAGGTGATGTCTTTTATTGATGGGTTTTCCGGATACAACCAGATCGTTGTCCATCCGGACGATAGAGAAAATACCGCCTTTACTACTCCATGAGGTATGTTTATGTACGAAAAGATGCCTTTCGGATTAATGAATGCAGGAGTGACATTCCAAAGGGTGATGGACATTGCTTTCGTTGGGGAGAAAGACAAATTCGTCTTGATATATCTTGATGATATTACTGCTTTTTCGAACAGTCATGAACATCATTTGCATCACTTGAAAAAGACATTCCTAAAATGTTGAAGGTATGGCATTTCTCTTAATCCAAAAAAATCAATATTTGCACTTAAGGAAGGGAAATTACTTGGACATATTGTTTCAGCTGATGGGGTGAGGATCGACCCAAAAAGTGTAGAAGCAATTAAAAATTTGTCTCTTCCTAGATCAAAGAAGGACATTCAGTCTTTCCTTGGGACTATAAACCTTATCAGGAGGTTTATAACAAACTTTGCAAAACTCACAAAGCATATCACTTCTATGTTAAGAAAGAACTCCAAAGTAAAATGGACTGAAGAAGCCAAACACTCATTCAATGCTATCAAGGAAGCCATTATGATAGCCCCTGTTTTAATCAGCCCTGACTTCGCCAAGGAGTTTTATATCTTTTCATTTTCTTCAAAAGATACAATTGCAATAGTACTCTTGCAGAGAAATGTCGATGATCAGGAGCAGCCAGTTTCCTTCTTCAGTAAAGTCTTGAGGGATGCAGAGGTGAAGTATGAGTTATTGGAGAAACGAGCATATGCACTCATCAAGTCATTAAAATCTTTCAGAGTTTACATCCTTCAAGCTAAGGTAATAGCTTGCGTACCTTCCAGTTCAGTTAAAGATGTACTTATACAACCCGACATAGATGGGAAAAGGAGTAAGTGGATAGCAAAGTTAATTGAATTTGATGTTGGAATTAAACCAGCAAAACTTGTGAAAGGTCAAGGCCTTGCCAAACTTCTTGTAGAAGAAAATTGTAAACTGCTTGAGATAAATTTGGTAAGTATAAATGCAGATAATGTTCAGTCTTCAGAGGATAAAGGAAGTGAGGAAATACAGATCTCATCTCACCTAGCTAATTGCAAATGGTACAGCCACATTATTCATTTTCTGTAAACTTTATCAGTCCCTTCAGATTTGACAAAAACACAAGGAAGGGATTTAAAGATCAAAGCAATGAATTTCTGCATCAATAGAAACTTATTGTTCTAGAAAAATCCAATAGGTTTATTATTGAGGTGCATAAACCAAGAGGAAGCAGCTAAGGTCATGACTTGAGTTCCATAATAGTGAATGCAAAGGACATCACTATTGGAAGACTAACGCACATAAAATATTAAGAGTTGGCTATTACTGGCCATCCTTATTTTCATATGTGTGTGAGTTTGTGAGAACATGTGACAAGTGCCAAAGGTTTGCAGGCAAACAACAAATAAAATCTCTTCCCCTCAAACCTATAGTGGTCATAGGTCCTATTAGCGATGGAATTCACTCCTGGATTGCAGCAGGAGCAGAGCCTGACGCCCATCAGTTTATGTCACGATTTATTTAATTGGGTGATCGGATGGAGGTTAACTCAAACGATGTGGTTCCAACTTCGAAACTAGGCCAGGCATGTATGGGCAAGTGAGGTCTTAGATAACTTCAGACAGTGAGGTGTAGTAAGGGTGAGTAGGGGGAAGACTTATATCAAGGAGATGCGAAGGTCTGTAGTAAACATCAAATTTCCAACAGACTGTAGAAGAAGGCATCCAAACACAAGATCTTCTTGCGCTCAAACAAAGAAAACCAGAGAATACAATAATGTATAAATAAATCCTTTATCATGACATAATTGTAATGATCCACACGGATCATTCGTTCACGAACTCTCCTAGCATGAGACGAAAATTTAGATGGATTAAGAAGACTCTCTGTTATAAAATAAGAAATCTCATATACAGATGCATGACCAAAAATCTAGAATGTCTGCTAAAACTTTAAAATCGGGAGCTTTGCTCTACCATCGATGATTTTCAAAATTAAAAACTGAGTCTATATACCTAGGAAAATTCAGCTCATAGAGGCGTGTACAGTCACTCAAAGCTTGATGTCTCTTCATTCAAACTCGTACTGATATCTTTCTTTAAATGCCACCTTAATTATGCATGGCTCCTATAAGGAGGGTAGCTTAGCCATGAAGTGCTCGGCTAGCGTGCGCAGACTTATCTGTCGAGTCGAAGACTTCGGCATGGATTCATTGAGAGAATCGATACATAGGACCTCTGTGAGTAGGTGGCTCGCTAGACCCTCCATTCCCCTCATTTAGTGAACGAAAGGAGGTTTCAACCACCCGCTCTTGCCTTCATTTACTTCAATACTAGAAACAACTATTAAGATCGGTTCCGATGGTGCCTGAAGATCGTGATGATCCCCTCTGCAACTAAACTCGGCACCTTTGGCCTTCTTTATGCAACTCCTTCCTCTCCCCAAGTGACCATGGGCCGTGGCCATATGCTTTCGGCGTTCGCGAATATGAAAGGGCTAACCTTTGCTAATTGAAATAGCGATGAGAGATATGTCGAGATGGCTTAATCTGTCACCACGTGTCCCTCTAGATCTGACGGCTCTTAACTCTCCTGGCGATACCGTGGGCCTCAGTCCGGGATTCTACCGGCACCTCGTAGATCGAAAAATAACGGAGCTTCTTTTTTGCGTGTTGGAGTTGCGATGGGCGAAGCACCGAGATGGCTCTATTTGCTGCCAGGTGTCCCCTCTGGATGGACGGCTGAAAACACTTCATGAGACCACGACCCCTAGCTTCTATGCTTTTGGCGCTATCGGGGTTCAGGGTTTCACGATGTTGAACAACACGAAACTCTCACCCCATGAACTCTCGATCGCCGAAACGTCGATGCGGCCAGATCTTGTGACACGCGTCCTTAGGAAGAATGGTTGAGACTTTTCCATAAATATAAGAACCCCTCCTCTAGACCTGTTCCTTTATGAACAGATGCCAAAACCACAGGCCCAGTCCTGGGCGCTATCGGCATTTCGGGGTTCGGGGTTTCAAAAGGTGAAGAGATGGGGAATTTTACCCCTTGGACTCTCGAATGCTGATATACCAGTATGACTGGATCCTGCACCATGCGTCACTAGATCGGACGACCTAGATTCAACCTCGAAATATAGGAGCTTTCTTTGGTGCTATATGTCAGGTAACTTGGCAACCCAAAGATCCCTACGACCGCTGATCTACTTCGTGGATGGATCTCGACTGCCGACAACAAAAACTTGTCCGCTCACTTGACTCGTAACCAGAAAGGAAATCCTTCCTCTGCTGTGCTTGGGTGTTTCTGCACCTAATGACAAAAATAATCACTAACATTAGGCTCCATGGGGGATAGAGTCGTCCCTGTGATGCTCTAAGAACTCCTTCCGAAGCTCCAGTGCCTTGCTATTGGGATATAGAGTCACTTATTAGGCCGAAAACACGCAAAAAGAAACTAAAAAAAGAACTAAAGGACAATATTTACAAACAAGGGAGCCGTCTGAGGCTCAAATAAAACATTTCTTCAGAAAATGCCCATTCACTGGGCTGCTGAAAACCTCTTCACCCTC